>JADLZL010003968.1:0-103791 GCA_015844335.1 Chrysopogon serrulatus
GTAACATGATATTAACCATAAAGCATAGTTGTAGGGTTTGATTCTAACGAGTTCCACGAGTTGTGTTGTTCTTGATCGTTTTGTAGGTATATCCAATTTTACATAGAATAAAAGTATCTTAAATGGGGAATTGGACTACACCAATGCGACGGGCTCGTCGAGACGATCGAAACGGACACATCATTTGCTATATTCGAGTCCGGAGTCAAAAAGATATTAATTCTACACCGAAACCAACACTAGAAGACTCTAGAAGGCACCAAAAGGCGACGTACCAAAGGTGGGGGCCCACTTGTTACAGGGTGGGGCCGGCCGGCCCCACCCTGGGGCCGCCCGGCGCCCTACAGAGGCCGCTCGGGGCCCGCTTCGACGGAGGGCCTCCTACCGCCTTAGGGTTTCCATTTGCACCGTTGCCGAAGTCGGTTTGGCCCAACAAGCAATTGGTGGAAGAATTAGTCCCACATCGCCTGTTCAGAAGAGGTGAGAGGCTTTCTAGGCTATAAATAAAGAGGCAGACCCCCCTCCCTGAGGGCACCACATTATTATGGAGATGTAGAGGCGTCCCTCGAATGGATGACCTCTCATCTCTAGAGAATTAGGGCTAGACTTTCTAATATAGTTCTAGTTGAGAGTTAGGGAGAGCGGCGCTACGCCCGGGTTCCGGAGGAGTCTTCGAAGAAGTCTTCAGAGTTCTGGTATATCTTTGTATTTATTCTTGTAAGACTTATGCTTTAATATATTTTGTCTTCTCTATTTACTTTTATGCATTACATTTGATTGGTTAGTATAGTTATTATACTTTAGCATAGGATCTTCGCCTGTATTAGGTGCTCTAGTTATCACGTGTGATTAGAGTAGTATTCTTTAGTGTAGACGTGGTGTCTAGGCTAGGGTTTACCTGAGATTGCGCCCATCTCTTACGGTTAGTTGTGGTAGCCTCTAGAGGTGACAGCTCTTTTGGTCTTCGTATTCCACCACGTCGGAGTTGGTGTTTCGTAGAGCTTTTAGCAGCCTTACCCAGCTACCTTCTTCCCAGTCTTATTCGAGAGTTGGATAGGTACTGCTGCTCCAAAGTGCGATTGTGTGATTGCTTTATTTACCATGACTTAGTTATATAGAACCAAAGTAATAGAGAAGTATTCAGGAACCTTAAACTCTCCCGTTGTCCTCTCACTTTAGCTATCTATCTTTTATCATAGAATTCTCCTGTGTGTGTCATATATATATAATTCATATCATCTATCATTTACCCCCTACTTTAGTCTAGTTGGTGTATTAAGTTAGTAGATACATGATGGTGAACTATCAATGTCTTTAACCAATGTTTCCCAGTGGTAAAATATAAATAACGATACGGAATACTCCCGGTAAAATGCTACAATGGTTTTTACGTGCGCTTATGAATCCTTTATAATTTAATTGTGCATAAGAAATACCAACAAGCATTTTTGGCGCCGTTGCCGGGGAAACAATTGGCGTAGAGATTTTGATATTGATCTTGATATCTGCTAATCTAGTATATCGCTAGCTTTAGTAGGATTACCCTCTGTTTTGTTGAGTTGTGGAATAAGCAGAATATCAACTGTTTCAATCTTCTGGCAAAATTCCACAAGAACAAGACATAGGAGATATTGAAGAACTCAGCGTGCCTGAACATTCATTATCCATCAACAATAAAGCCCTGCCATCTCACAGGTATGTATAAACATTTATAGATATTATTCTAACCATGTGTAGATTAGAAAAGAAAAGTCATCATCACATGAATTCTAAGTTTATCATATGTGATGAATAAAGATGCTGCGCTACTCACAAATACCACTGTGAGTCATGGTAGTTATGATCAAGAAAGGTGAGAAAGTCTTGCTCATAGGCTTTAAATTTGATGAGTAGTTATCCTGTTGCATTCCACTCCATGTTTACTTTGAATAATCCATGCATCAACCCTATCTCATATCAAATCCATAACATGTTCAGTTTCTTGCACATATGCATATCACTTTTATCTCTATCTAAAAAAAATAATAACAATATATATATATATTCTCACCATACATGATCATGCTTTTATCTCTATTTGAGTAGACCTCTAAGTGCTTTCATGCTATCTTTGTTTGCTATTGTATGCTTAGGTTTTTAAAGTATTTTCATACACCTTTTTAAATTAAGCATGGTGCTTGGTTTAAACCGCCTTCTTAAATTATATTAGACATGGCGTCTAGTTTGGTTTTTTGAATCATAAGGTGTATTGAGTTTACTTCTAAAAAGCTTTTAAATTAAGCGTGGTGCTTAGGTTAAAATGCTTTCCTAAATCAAATTAGGCGTGGTGTCTAGGTTGATTTTTTTGAACCAAAAAGTATGCTCTAGTGGATATTGGATATTTTGTTAGACTAACCCCCTGCAGGAAATTTCTAAATTCAATTCGGGTAAGTCAAGAGATGAACTCACATTAGAGATGAATCAAGGCATGTGACGATGTCCAATAACTTTACACAAAAGGAAGACCCAGCTCATTCTCCATGGAAGAACTGTAAGTATCAAAGTTTATATATTTAACCCTTTGTTGCAAGTTACCTTTGCCTTAAACCATATAAAAGTGCAGCTATCAACAAAGTTTGTTAAAAGAAATCTATGCTAAGATAATCCTAAAAGTCTATCCTTTCATTAGCATAGATAAAATTCGCATGAATTATATGGACCATAACCCACATTTCAAACTTGTTGCAATCCTTCGGGTATGTGTCCACTAACACTTATACAAAAAAAAGAATAAATGTCTGATCATGGTTCGAAATGAAAAGAAAGAAGAACAAGTGTATAGAAAGGACTAAGATGAAAAGAAATCAATGTAAGAACACGTCAACACCTTCTACACTTCACCATGATAGTGGACCAATCACCCTGTAAGACATAAGGTGCATTTATCCAAACTTCATGTAACTTTAAATTATATTCGACATCTTATACCACGTTGTTAATTGTCTTGGTTATCCATACCTTATGCTTAATTTACAAAAAAATAAATAAAATTCTCTGTTGGTTCACCAACATATTCTTGGTTCTATTTGAATAAATATCTTTAGTCTTTTGAACTTCCTTAGTCTATTATAAGTATGCTTTAGAATATTACTTAAACACTATAACATCAAAGCATATTTGTATAAGAATGTGGTTGTATATATGGACTATCCGCTCCTGTATAAAAATGTTCAAATCATATTAGGAGACTTCATAGAATCAAATCAAGGTTAGAAGTATTCTTTAAAATTATATCTTCGCCTTAACCTTGTTGGAAAATTTAAAGTAATGGTGAATCATTTAAAACATGAGCTACAGATTAATCTTTAACCACTTAGCAAACACTATCCATACTTTAATTAGATAGTATGTTCCTTCGAGTATGTGTTGTCTACTAATCCCTTGCAGAGAAGAAATAATGAGAGAAGCAGAAGTTTGGAAGAGTGAGAAAGGAGTACAACATATAAGACAAGATGCTAAGGAACAACTCAAAATGCAAGGAAGGAAAAGACCATTGAAATTTATCTACCTTCTACCACATGGTATTATCATGCTCCAGTAGTAAAGGTAACATATTAAAGGTAAGTGGTCATCATTTTCTCTTGATCTTGGAGTATACATCATAGCACTATTCTCTTGATTTCAATCTTAACTAAATGAGCTTAAATATGATATATCTTATTTTGGAAGATGATAGTCATCATATTAATTTGATAATGATAAAGATGAACAATCCTTCCATAGGTTAAGTAACTCCACTCTTTTATCTAATAAGCTTAAATGCAATATTTATACTTTTGATATTCTCACCTAAGATGTAAATGAACAATGTGAAAAGACATCAATCTTATTGTGCCTAAGGTTAGAGAATAAATAAATTTCTAGTTCTGTTGGTGTTTTCCCACCAATAGAGCTTCTGCACTTGATCTCTACCTTGTCTTTATGAGCAGAACCCACTTCAAGCAAAGAGTGGGGAGATTCCCTAAATTCTATAAGTGGGAGTTCTAAACTAGTAACAAGGATGCACATAAGATTAGCTTTGAGATGCTAACAAAAGAAAGGAAGAAGTTGGCACCACCATTGGAAAAGCCACTAGTGGAGACACCACCTCAATCCTCATCTTTAGAAGCAAACCGAAGTACTCGATCAATGAACTACTTTGTAAGGAGGAGTCCAATTCGGAGGATTCAAAACATCGAACCCTTGCCGTGAGGTAACATCGGTAGTTATTCATATTTACTTTCTTACATTGCATGATTTATTTTCTCTTAACCATATTTAGTTTTCTACATTAGTATTACATAGGAAATAATAAAAATAAATAGATATGCATTAGGTTGCATTCATGCATCTTAAAAAAACATTAAGCCCCATATGAAACCCTTATAGCGTAAAAGTTATAGGAGTTCTCACTTTGTGGTGGCCTATAAAATAAAATATATATCATATAGTTGCACTTTATGCATATAAACTCATAAAATCTAAAAATATTAATTGAGCATCCTGCCCCAATACTGTTATCATAAACATACTTTAAAACCTCCACAACACCCAATCCTCTAAAACGGCTAACCACTAACGTTTTTATCCTAATACCATTCCACGAGTTCTGGTGTTTTGTGAGAGCTTTTTGCAGAATGACTCAAGAGCTAGCTCACTCGGGGAATCTTTATCTTCATCACTCGAAGCACATCTCTCCGACACACAGCTGACCTCTGTGTGAAGGAAGTAACTTCTTGAGTGATGAGATTGGAGTATTCCCGGCAACACTTGCTCTTACAAACATGAGCTCCTCTATGAGGACCACTCAGCTTTAATGCTCAACTACGACAACATCCGGCTTGGGGAGAGCATCCTCTAGTTATCGGGTAAGTATACCTATATACGATTATCGAGTCTATCTTATAGTCATAAAATACCAAAAATATGTGGGCACATGAAGGTCCACGTCTATAGAGTCTTTTGTGAGTCTATTAGTCTAAAAGAAATAAAAAGATGAATAATTATTAAAATCAAATAAAGATACTTTAGCTATTTAGAGTGTGATCATAGATTCTGTCTAGTTTATTAAGAGTCAAATAAAAACTAAAGAACAATAAAATTTTGTCTTGGAGATGATGAATAGTTGCTCTGTCATAATTCCTTTCACGTGCCTAGTTTTTAACCTTAAATTCTTCTGAGTTTTAGATATGACTGTTTTGATATAAGAATTTACTCTGAACCTGAAACTTGTGGAGGCATATGCTTAAGCTAAGTCTAGGTGATTGAGGGATATGATATGAGAAAGACTGAGCTAGTATTTTTCTTATTCCTAACGATACTAAGTTCTGGAGATTTATCTTTTGAAAACTCTAAAAATTTTACATGATGAGCTCTTGTATGACAAAGTTTGAATTCCTACCGAAGCCATATATGATATACATTTAGATTAGGAAAACCTTTGCTCATTCATGCTGCTTGCTTTGCATTGAGTTCAGTCAACCTTTGTTGTATACCTTATGAGAGTCTTGTCATGCTTTTAAAATCAAGATCACACTCACACACTCCACCAACATATGCATTGCTCCTACCATGGGAGTAAGCGTAATTATTTTCCACTTTAATCCAGATCTATTTTAACAAAACTGTTTTTCTCCTACACTAGGAGTAAAACACCAAAAAAAAAATATATATATATATCCTATAGGACAACCCCTTGTTTAATGCTCTATGTTCTTATTGTTATCTCTCCAATCATTTATTGTATTCAAAGGATGCATGTGGCTATGCAAAAGAAAGTTATTAAAAAAATAAGAGGGAGTTAAAATGCTCGCCTCCCTAAAAAAGAAGAAGAAAGAAAAAGAAAAAAAAAAAAAGAGAGAAGAAGAATAAAGATAGCCTATGTTTTTCTGCGAAAGTTCTAAGTCTAAGAGAGAGATTTATTTCTAAAGAGCAAAAGTAGAATTAGGTTTAGCCACCATATATTCACCCATCCACCATATTCCATACACATGCACATCTTGGTTTGATTGTATGACTTGACTCTCTTTGGATGCATTGTTTGACTTTACAATATATGAATTGCAAGTATGCTCGTCCTTGTTTAATACCACTCCTATGAGCTCCACTATAATAATTAGTTGTAGGAGGGCATGACAACATAAATGCCTCAGTGAGATCCACAACTATCACATACAATAAGAGATTTGAGGGTGTCATATAATTAAGCTCTGAGTTTTATTTTGAAAACTTGTAAAAACTCTAGAATATTAGTTTAGTGAAGAATTTGAGACATAGTGCTTGACTTGATTGTTCTATCTTTCAATTACTCAAGACCCACGCACAAGTTGAAAAGCTCCATAGCTAATGGTAAAATGGATAAGTTTCAAAGTTAGAGCAGTTTTGTCTAATTCAAAGGAGAATTTTAGTTTGAAAGCATGTGTACTTTTGAGAAGTGAAAGCATTGTAGCAACTCCTGATCCAAGTTTAGTAGTTAGGCTTTGCTAAGGGACTAGCAAAGGGTAAGCTTGGGGGAACTTGTTGACGGTCCTTAACGCCTATTTTATATCATCAACTATTGCTCAATATAACATGATATTAACCATAAAGCATAGTTGTAGGGTTTGATTCTAACGAGTTCCACGAGTTGTGTTGTTCTTGATCGTTTTGTAGATATATCCAATTTTACATAGAATAAAAGTATCTTAAATGGGGAATTGGACTACACCAATGCGACGGGCTCGTCGAGACGATCGAAACGGACACATCATTTACTATATTCGGAGTCCGGAGTCAAAAGATATCAATTCTACACCGAAACCAACACTAGAAGACTCTAGAAGGCACCAAAAGGCGGCGTACCAAAGGTGGGGCCCACTTGTTCTGAGGTGGGGCCGGCCGGCCCCACCCAGGGGCCGCCCCGCCCCTACAGAGGCCGCTCGGGGCCCGCTTCGACGGAGGGCCTCCTACCGCCTTAGGGTTTCCATTTGCACCGTTGTCGAAGTCGGTTTGGCCCAACAAGCAAATGGTGGAAGAATTAGTCCCACATCGCCTGTTCGGAAGAGGTGGGAGGCTTTCTAGGCTATAAATAAAGAGGCGGACCCCCCTCCCTGAGGGCACCACATTATTATGGAGATGTAGAGGCGTCCCTCGAATGGATGACCTCTCATCTCTAGAGAATTAGGGCTAGACTTTCTAATGTAGTTCTAGTTGAGAGTTAGGGAGAGCGGCGCTACGCCCGGTTTCAGGAGGAGTCTTCGGAGAAGTCTTGAGGAGTTCTGGTATATCTTTGTATTTATTCTTGTAAGACTTATGCTTTAATATATTTTGTCTTCTCTATTTACTTTTATGCATTACATTTGATTGGTTAGTATAGTTATTATACTTTAGCATAGGATCTTCGCTTTGTATTAGGTGCTCTAGTTATCACGTGTGATTAGAGTAGTATTCTTTAGTGTAGACGTGGTGTCTAGGCTAGGGTTTACCCGAGATTGCGCCCATCTCTTACGGTTAGTTGTGGTAGCCTCTAGAGGTGATGCTCTTTTTGGTCTTCGTATTCCACCACGTCGGAGTTGGTGTTTCGTAGAGCTTTTGGCAGCCTTACCCAGCCTACCTTCTTCCCGGTCTTATTCGAGAGTTGGATAGGTACTGCTGCTCCAAAGTGTGATTGTGTGATTGCTTTATTTACCATGACTTAGTTATATAGAACCAAAGTAATAGAGAAGTATTCGGGGAACCTTAAACTCTCCCGTTGTCCTCTCACTTTAGCTATCTATCTTTTATCATAGAATTCTCACATTGTGTGTCATATATATATAATTCATATCATCTATCATTTACCCCCTACTTTAGTCTAGTTGGTGTATTAAGTTAGTAGATACATGATGGTGAATTATCAATGTCTTTAACCAATGTTTCCCAGTGGTAAAATATAAATAACGATACCTGGAATACTCCCGGTAAAATGCTACAATGGTTTTCTCTCAGGCGCTTATGGAATCCTTTATAATTTAATTGTGCATAAGAAATACCAACAATAGCAAGGTTGTCGGAACTTACGCAGGTCGACGGATCGATGGCTCCTCTCGAAGAACTCAACGACACGACAAAGGACTCGAAAACTTGGCACGGAGCCGATTGTATTGATTTGGTTGTGAACATCCTTTACAATGGTCGAGGGTTTATATTTATACCTGGACATAACACGAATCCTAAGAGATTACGAATACATAAAAGGTAACTCAGAAGTATGGCGATTCTTAGCTCTAATCTTCTTCGGAGTCCTTGATCATCACGTTTGCTTCCTTTTATTCGGCTTTATGCTCGCCACCTTTTACTTCGAACGGAGCCACCGCCTCTAAGGATAGCCAACCGCGCGAATACTTGCCGAATCGCTCAGAGTTAGCCGACCGCACGAGTGTTGCCGAATCGTTCAGAGTTAGCCGACCGCACGAGCGTTGCCGAATGCTCCGAATACTTGCCTCCTCGCGAGCTTCTTTGATTGGCCCAATTGTCATCTTCTCGGCCTTTACCAAAATCCAGTGTTAACACATGCCCCCTCAATTTTGGGATAAAAGTGATTTTATTTCAAAATTGACCATTAACTCTTTCTCATTTAGGTCAATACTGTTCAAACTCATAGCCGCCGCTCGTAGCCCGAATCCTCTGATCTAGATTCAAACCCACTTTGAATCTTCAATGGCGACCCAGGAGGGAATTCCAGAGGTAATTTCTTGTTTCCCTCATGCATTCGGCAATTTCTTCATCGATCCTTCGCTTCTTTTTGACTCACCTTCTCTGGTTGCATCGTTCTTTGATGGGATACAAGGATGAGATTTTGATTCCCTATGCAGCGAACCCCAATTCTTATTTCCTAGGCCCGATGGGAGATCCCAATCCGATTGAGTTTGTCGAGAAGGAAACTCTGAGGATCCCCTTCAAATCTGGAGTCACCCCGCTGAACCAGTGGCCGAATACCTTCAAAACTTGGTCGTTTCCCCCAATTGCCGGATGGCGAAATTGGTATCGGAGGATCTTGAACAAGAGTAGCAGTCACTAGGATTCTCAAGACATTCAGTATTGTTTGGAGCTATCCTTGTCAGAGACGCCCCGGAACGACTCCCTCTTGATAGCAGCCACCCACTTCTGGTCTGATGCTACCAATGCTTTCATCTTTGGCCATGGTCCAATGTCCTTTACTTTGGCAGACATTTTTATGATGACCGGCCTCAATGTGACGGCGCCAGTGTATCCTTCCAAATACAAGAGCAGCAGCAACCAGAGAGTAGTCAAATCAGGAGGTGGATGGACAAAATACATCTAAACTTACATGTCAACGGTCTTTGTGGGTCGACAAAGTGTATAAAGCCTTCATGAATATGTGGCTGTGTAGATTTATCTTCTGTGGCAAATCCAATGAGCCAACCTTGAATCATATGGTGATGGCTGAGGAATTAGCTGCAGGCACCTTGATCCCCATGGGCAAGTACCTTTTGGGGGCTGTCTACCACATGATGCATCAGACCACTGTTCAGATGCGCAATCATGGAGAAATCCATTGTGTAAATGGTCCCTGGTGGTTTGTTCAAATGTGGCTGCAGCTGTACATGCATCAGATAGTCTCTGTAGACCTTTATGATTTGGGTTTCCCTTCTGTCAATAATGCTGAGGATAATCCAGTAAAAGAGAAAGCTTGTCAGACATATGGAGAAGCAGCATCCACTATTATCATCGACATAGATATTGGCCATTTGTTCAAGCTGTTCTTCAAAGGCTTTGACAATGTGAGCTGGCTCCCCTACAGAGAAAATGAAAATCTGACTCTACCCTGCAAGTTTAGCTATGAGACTGGCTGCTCAGACAAAGTGTCCACAGATATCTTCAACTCTTTCATCAAGCCTTGTGTCCTGCCAGCAGAATTTCACCATGGGAGGTTGCTGCACCCTACCTATGAATTCTACAACCCAAACATGGTGGCCAGGCAATTGGGGTGTGGGCAGTTGCCTCAAAGGCTATTTTTCTCAAAAACTATAAAGCCCAGAGATGACATGGAGGCCAAGAAAGTTTTTGAGCTTGGATGGGACCTGCCATTATATGAGCCTTCCCCTCTCGGGTTGATAGATGTTGCTCATCCCTTGTTTGCCTCCTGGTGGCAAGAGTGGCGTGCCCATATCTTCAATATACCAATTACATCCTACGTGCCAAGATTTGCAAGCTCAATTTGTTTCTGACAGCGAGGTAATCCCCTTGTACCCATAGTTCTCCTTGCTATCGGGTTTATTCTTGATTCTAATACTTTGTCATTCACAGGACATTGAGCCTACTCTTCCCTCTCAAATGGCTCAATATTATCAGGGTGGGCCTATTCCTGCTTTGGGGTTTAATGCCCCTACTCGGCAACCTTCATGAAAACCCCCGCAGCTTTGGGCACAAAGACCTTCAAGAGGGGAAAACAAAAGGAAAACTATTGCCGAGTCAAGCAAAGATGTCATTTGTGCCCGGGGAGAACAAGATCTAAGAAAGCCAAACTGTCTCCCAAGGTATATCCTTTATCAATCCTTGTTTGGCGACAATTTTATGCTTACTCCTTTTGTTTGCAGCCACAGGTCAGACTCTTGAGGTCGGCTAATGTTTCAACAACTGTTGAAACCTCTCCTCAGGCTTCTGCTGATAGTGCAGAAATTCATGAAGCCATTGGCCATATTGGTAATAATGTTCTCTACATATTTTTCTTTCTTCTGCCAAATTTATCCATTGCACTTTGCATTTCATCCCTTACTTTCAGATGATATTTTGGACGAGATAGCAGAAGGATCTTCTCCTCATCAGGCTTCAAGTTCATCATCTCTAGGCCTCCAGTCAAGCCCTCAACCAAGCCAAGGCAAAGCTCAAAATGATGAAAATCCTGCCCAGAAGGTAATGCCTTTCCTTATTGATTTCTTTAGCAAACTTGATCGGTCGGCCAACAATTTTTTCTTTCTTTTTTCAAGGATGATATTAAGCCAATTGTCAGCTACTCCTTCACTGTTGAGGAGTATATCAGTGAAAAAGGGGAAGAGGCTACATCACAGTAGAGATTATCATCAGAGAATCAAGCTCGGCTGAGGGAAATAGCTCTCTTGCTGACCAAGGACATAAGTATTCTAGTTCAAGATGCAGACCAAATAAGGGACCATTTTGAACTTATTGAACAAGAAATCCCTCCATCTCTTAGGGGTCCTTTGGAATCTGCAACCCATCTTGATGATCATCTTGGTAAGGTCAGAAGAGTAAATAAGAACATAGCCTCCAGAGCTGCTCTGCAGAGTGACAACCTGATGAAGAAACAACAAGCCAAAGAGCTGCATTCTCAGATTCAGGATGCTAAACAATCTTTAACAACTTTAGAGCCTGAACTGGAAGCCATGGAGGAGGAAAAGGCTAGACTAGAAGCTCAATTGGCTCAATTGAATGCAAAAATTCAGTCTTATAAAGATAAAATTATCAGCCTGCCGAATTCCATTGATGCAGCTAAAATAAAGATAGCATCCATCATCAGAGAGAACTAACAGATCAAAATAAAGCTCAGCAAGATTCAAGGTTCTAAAGATGATGACAAGAAGGCGCTAGATGATGTTAGCCGAATTAGGAGTGACGCCATAGATGCAATCAAACTGTTCCTAGGTGATCAAAGCATCAGCTTGTAATATATTCAGATGTAGTATACTGTATCTCTGAGCAATTGCATTCCTTGTTATGTTTTGGCCTTTATATCTCTGTTTGACTGACAACACAACCGACTACCTTCAGCCTCCCGATTAGGAGAATAGCCGATTCTCTTCTCAGCGACGATTTTTGATTTAGCCGAATCCGGCCCAGTCCGGTAACGGCCCAAAGAGAGTAAACCCTACTTCGTCGCTTGGGATACCCCGAGGTATACGCCATGATCTCCACTTCGGCTTATAAATAAAGCCCCTCTTCGGCCTTCACTGTTATCTTTGGCTAGCATTCTTATTGCCGTCTCTTCATCTCTCTGCTCAAACCAATCTTAGAAAGAGAGTCAATCTCCAGAGCATCAATGGCGAGCGGCGATGATCGTGGCAAACGCCCTGCCGAAGGAGAGGCAGAAGGGAGCCGAGCGCCGCGCCGCCAACGTCATGGGTAAGATTCGATCGGTTGCCCCCTTGTGGCTTGCACTTTTACGTGCATCTTCCCTGGATTTTGATCTTCTTCATCTACTTAGGGCGAGGGTCATCGCCGGCCCGTACCACCTTCTTCCTCCGATGGCGGTGACTCAACCGGGCACCTCGGACCCGGTAGGTTCCGTCCCCCCGGTTCCTCCGGTTCGTCGAGCTCCTCCGAGTCCGACAACTCATACAACCCCAATCCTTGGGGTCCGGCGGAGTCGAGGGAGAAGACCCTGCAGACGTCCATGAGGAGGCGCTCGGGTTCCGCAAGGAGAGGGATGAGGCCCGGAATGAGCCGGGCGATGTCTCCAAACAGTTCGGCATTGCGCCAAGCCGAATGAGAGGATCGGCGCAAGCGCCTTTTGCGACGCCATCACCGGTTCGGTACCTCTGCGCTTGAGACTTCTTTCTGTCTCAATCTTCTTCATGTGCTGACTTGTTTTCCTTGTCCAAAGCACTTTCTGCAGAAAAATGAGCGTCAAGGCGGCGGCGAAGCAGGGTGGCCGACAAGGTGAACGCCCGGGGGAGGCGCCGAGGCACGTCACGGATGCCGTGGACGGCCGTGTTGATCGAGGCCGTCATCCAAGGTGTGCACCTTGGCGTGTCCCCGATGCGGGCGGCGATGACCTCCCGGACCGGGCGAGGACTACTCCTTCCAGTCGTTGGCTTATTTGGCGGCCCTCCACATGAGATTGACGACATCAACGAGCGTTTGGAGCATTATGAAGATCATCTTCGCTGCCCTCACCGAATCTACCAATCCCGAGTCCGTTTCTTAATAAGTTATTCCAAGAGTAGTCTCAGAACTAGGATGTGAATGATCAAATTATCTTCCGAAGGTGTGCTTGTTCATGACTCTTGCGTTGGTTTTTCGCCGAGTAGATATCTTCGGTATTTTTTTCTGAATAATGCAACTCTAAATGACGTTTCCCGAACGCATGACGTCACCCTAGCCGAGTAGATCTTAGTCTTGCATTGCAAACGACGTGACATGTCGCTCAAGTATTATCATTCAAAGCTTCACCTTTCTCTTATTCCGATAAACCAACCGGTCGAGTGTCGAAGTCGCTCTCTCGGTAGTCCATTCGGCTATGCGTAGATGTTTTTTGCACTAAAGGCGATACAAATCGTATCGGCTGTTTGTAATCTCATAATTTTGATCTAAAGGCGATGTTCTTTCATCGGCTATGTCTTAATTCCAAATTCTCTTTTATGAACCAACTTCAACACTGGGATAAAATCTATTAAGAAACCTTCCATTAATAGCTCTGGTAAACTCCTCTCCGAGCAAAGTCTTCAAAATATATGCGTTACCAGGCACACATCTCACTATCCGAAAAGGTCCTTCCCAATTCGGGGACCATTTGCCAAATGCTCTATCTTTCGTTCCAATCGGCAATATAGTCTTCTAAACCAGATCACCTTCTGCGAATTGCTTTACTCTAACTTTCTTATTATAATACTTGGCAACACGTGTCTTGTTTTTCTCAATATTTTCCAGTGCCTTGAGACGAATCAGATGCAAATCTTCTAACTCATCTATCATCAAATTTATATAATCTTCCTTTCCCAAAATTTTTTATAACATAACTCGTCTTGAACCCAATTGCAACTCCCATGGCAAAACAGCATGATGCCCATAAACCAATTCATAGGGAGATGTTTGAGCCGACCCATGACAAGCCATTCGGTAAGCCCATAATGCTTCATTAAGAACCAAATGCCATCTTCTCGGTTTCTCATCAATCTTCTTCTGGATGATTTTAATCATAATCTTGTTTGATGCTTCTTCTGCTTGGCCATTGGCTTGTGCATAGTAAGGAGAAGAATTATACAACTTAATTCCCATGTTTTCGGCAAAATCACAAAATTCCGAGGAAGTAAACTGAGTTCCTTGATCAGTCGTTATCGTTTGAGGAATCCCAAACCTATGAATTATATGCTCTTTAACAAAACTGATCATGTTTTCTGATGTAACCTTCTTCAAAGGGATAGCCTTGTCGGGGACCAAAATAAGGGCCCTCCAGACAGTTAGGCCCAACAAACGCAAAGCTAGGCTACATGGTAACTAAGCATGGCCTGCCGAGGCCCAAAGACGCCGCCAGCGGTCTCGACCAAGCCCCCTTGGTTTGGGCCCCGGCGGCGCTAACTTTCCGCCCGTCCGAGCCCCCTTACGCCGAGGCCTCGGACGGGCGCTGCCTTCCACCCCGTCCCGGCCCCCCCTACGCTGAGGCCTCGGACGGGCGCTATCTTTCCGCCCCGTCCGAGCCCCCTTACGCTGAGGCCCCGGACGGGCGCTTGCCTTCCGTCCCGTCTGAGCCCCCTACGCTGAGGCCTCGGACGGACGCTTGCCTACCGTCCCGTCCGAGCCCCCTACGCTGAGACCTCGGACAGACGCTAACGTTCCATCTTGCCCGAACCCTCTACAGGAACGCCTTGGATGGGCTCCCGCCTCCCATCCCATCCGAGCCCCTGTGCTAGGGCCGCGGACGGGACGCCGCCGCACCTCTTGGTCAAGCCCGACCACGGACTTGATTTTATAACCACCGCCCGCCTTCCCACAGTGCCTGTCAGACTGACGCCAGGCAGGGGATGGGAGCCGTCCCGTCACAACCCTACGCCCGCGTTCATGATCACGCTACCCCTACAGTGACGACCATGCCTACCACTGTAGGGAACCATGATGACTAACCTCTATGACAGGTCCCGTCCCGGAAGTCTTGATATAGCGTGCGCCGCGCCCCGAGCCGACGCACGGCGCCGACCTTGTATGAAGGCCGGGTCTTCTGGAGCCCCGGCCTTTGTGACACCCGGTATCGAGCCTGGGGAAGGCGGAGATGGCTTCCATGCGGTGTATCTCTGCGCCCGGCCACGCCGTATACGACAACGACGCAGCGGCAGCCCTCGGAGCTTCGGACCGGGGATGAGTCAAAGCTACAGCAGCCACAAAGCACTGGACACGGTCACCATGATTTCCACCTCCGTTGCCGGGGATCGAGGAGCCGACTCCACGGAACGGCGCCCGCAATCGGCGGCGTGGCGCCGTGCAAGACAAAGCCGCCGCCCACACGGGATCTCGAAACAAGGCGGAGGAGAAGCCCCGAGGCCTCGGCCGAGAAGAGGCGGCGCCCACCACCGTTTCACCTATTCGGACATCGTACTAAAAGCCCGTTCCTCCCCTTGCGACTATAAAAGGGAAGGCGGGGGGTCCTTCCAAGGGCAAGGAAACAAGTCCACAAGAAAACCGGTTGGTCTAGACACAGGTCAATCGGACTACGTGCGCGAGTCTAGCAATCTCCTTAGCACACGGGCTCATATACTCATATTCACGAGATTTGGGACCAGCTCCCTCTCTCCACCTGCTTGTACACCCCTACCTACAAGCACCTTGGTGCAAGATAGTACAAGACTCCCTTGTGTCCATCTCGCACACCATCCGGGGTTGGGAGCACGCACGCAAATTTACTCGTTGGTACTAGGACCGCCAGTTTTAGCACCGACAAGCCTCAACCCACTTGGTAAAATAATCTGTGGCCAAGAGAACAAACTTATGTCCTTTGCTCGAAGGAGGATGAATTTGACCAATTAAATCTATGCCCCATCCTCTAAATGGCCAAGGTTTGATTATTGGGTTCATAGCAGATGCTGGAGCCTTTTGAATATTACCGAATTTTTGACAATCATGACATCCCTTATAGTATTCAAAACAATCTTCTAGCATAGTTGGCCAAAAATAACCGGTTCTCCTAATTATCCACTTGATTCGGTAAGCTGATTGATGTGCACCACATAGTCCTTCATGCACTTTATACATCACCTTTCTGGCCTCTTCTTGATCCAAACATTTAAGCAATACTCCATCTATAGATTTGTAATATAATTGATTATCAAGAAGCACGAACCTGAGGGCTTTGTACCTGAGCTTTCGGGAAACTTTCTGTGATGGATTTCTTAGATAATCGGCAATCTCGCACCTCCAATCACCAATCTCTTGATCAGCGTCATAAACATTCTTATCTATAGCGAGAATTTCTTGATTTTCACGATACCCGGAAGCAGTTTGAGCTAACTTATTTGCTTCTTCATTGTGCTCCCTAGGGATATGATGCAAGGTTACCACTCGAAAACTTTTCAAAAGTTCCCGGCACTTTTCATAATATTCCCTTAATACGTCACTCTTGCACTCATACTGGCCAGTCAAATGGTTAATCACTAACTCAGAATCCCCAAAGATCTCGACAGCAACCGCTTTTACCTCCATAAGAAGCCGAAGCCCTCTAAGTAATGCTTCATACTCCGCTTGATTATTAGTAACATAGAATTCAATGGGAATAGCATATTCGAAGGTTACTCCTTGTGGAGAAATCAAGAAAATACTAGCACCACCACCTTTGCTACAGGATGAACCATCAAAGAATAAAGCCCAAGGCACAATGCTTATCATTTCAACAGAAAGATTACGATGTTGGGTAATAAAATCAGCAATAATTTGACCTTTTACCGCTTTTGCCGATTCATATTTTAAATCAAACTCCGATAAAGCCAAAATCCACTTGTCAATCCTTCCATTCAAAATTGGCATTGATAACATATGCTTTATTACATCAAAATTAGAAACTACCACGCATTCGGCATTTAACAGGTAGTGCCGAAATTTGGTACATGAATAATACACACACAGCCGAATACCTTATTTCTGGATCTAGTAACTTTCGGCTAAGATAAGCTATTACTCTCTCCTTTCCTTCAAACTCTTGCATGAGGGCTGATCCTATTGTTAGGCTATCGGCCGTCACATACAACTTAAAAGGTTTATCAAGTTGTGGAGGTACCAGCACAGGTGGCGCCTTTCATGTACTCTTTGATTTCATCAAAAGCCTTCTGTTGTATGTCACCCCATACAAATTCTTGATCTTTCTTGAGTTTCAATAGTGGAGAGAAAGGCAAGACTCTTTCTGATAAATTAGATATAAATCTTCTTACAAAATTAATCTTACCAAGCAATGATTGTAACTCTGTGAGATTAGTTGGAGGAACAACTTTATCTATTGCTTCCATGCTCTTCTTTCCAACTTCAATCCCTCCTTTATGGACTAGAAATCCCAAAAATTCACCAGCCGAGACTCCGAAAGCACATTTGTTTGGATTCATTTTTAAACCATGCCTTCTAGTGCATTCCGTAGTCTTTCTTAAATCGGCTAAATGCCCTTCATAATTTCTAGACTTAACTACCACGTCATCGATATAGATTTCTACAATCTTGCCGATCAACTCATGAAAGATATAATTCATAGCTCTTTGGTAAGTTGCACCGGCATTCTTTAACCCAAATGTCATGACAATCCATTCAAACAAACCAATATGACCGGGGCATCTCAAGGTGTTTTTGAGATATCTTCTATTGCCATGAAAATTTGGTTATATCCAAAGATTCCCATCCATAAAGCTAATCACCTCATATCCAAAGCTGCGTCTACCGGCAAATCTAAGAATCGGCATCGGGTATCCATCCATAGGAGTAGCTCTATTGAGATCTCTCGAAATCTATACTGACCCTCATCTTTCCATTCTTCTTGTATACTTTGGAACTATACTTGAAATCCACTCGCATACCGCATGGCCGAATGAAGTTTGCTTCTAGTAATCTTTCAATCTCTTTTTTCACATCGGCCAATACCTCCTCTTTATAAATTTTTCGTAGAGATTGTTTGTAGGGGCGATATCCGGGCTTAATAGGTAATCGATGTTCAATAATAGAGCGATCCAATCCGGACATCTCTCGTATAATCCCAAGCAAAATAATCTTTAAACTCTTTTAGAAGATCTATCAATTGTAATCTATATTCTGGATCCAAGTTCGCGCTAATGTACATCGGCCTTGACCTAGTATCATCACCAACGTTTATCTCTTCCAACTTATCGGCCGACATAAAACCACGCCCCAGCTTTCCTTTGTTGCCATCGATTGATTACCCATTAAAAATTACCGTGAGAGCCGATCGCTTGGATCATTTGTTGATCCCTGTTGAAGACATTTACGAGGACCTTCTCCCCATACTTTACCGGAGAAACAATCAATGCCATCATATTCCCAATAAGCAGTGCTCCGTAGCAAGAACACTTATAGAATCATCAAAGCATGAACAACTTCAATAGCATCTCCAACCCACCGAATAAGAATCGGTGCATGGTTGAAGGAATGCAAAGCAATTAGCATGGATCCAATCTCTCCCTAGAAGCGCATCGTATGCCCCTTGCCGTCAATGACAAAGAATGTAGTAATCAAGGTCTTTGACCCAATCATCAACTCGACATGCACAGCTCCATGGGTATCGGAAGGATTGCCAAAGAAAGTCTCTAAGAATCATGTCGGAGTTTTTAACAAGTCCTCACCGGTTATCCCAAGTTTCCCCGAAGGTAGCATATGGCATGATATTGATAGCAGCTCCTCCATCAACAAACATTTTAGTCAGAGGCTTGCCATTGACATATCCTTTCAGATAAAGTGGCTTTAAATAACGATATTTGGCTGGTTTGTCAAAAAACTTCTCTGCGCGTTAAGAAAAAGCCGGGCCATCAAATCTTGAAACTCACTTTCATCAAAATCGGAGTATACTTCTTCTTGGACATCCTGGTTTTCAGGAGCTATGAACTCTGATGGGAGGAAGAAAGCCATGCATGCATCACCTGAAGGACCATGCCCATCGGGTTTCCTTTTAGGGCGCCATGTCCGCTTCCCTTCAACAGCTGCTTGTTTTAGCTCCTCGTTCCTCAAACGTTGAACTCTTCTCTTTTGGCTCTTTCTCAATCCTAGAGGGCACCACTTGCCCCTCTCTCGCCATACGTATTCATGGGGACTTTCCTCTCCATTGTATTCTTTATAATGAGTCCAACGTTGGTCTGCAAACCTCTTCCTTTGCTGATTCTCAAAATTGTCTATTTTTAAGCGCCGATCGTTCCAAGTCTTTCATGGACCGGACGGCGGTTGACTCGAGATTGCCTGTACCCAAAATATTGATCACTGTATTCAGGGCAATTGTTTCTAGTAGGCAACTTCAAGCCTTCATTCCAGCAATGCTTAAAGAATAAACACCCCCAATGAGACTGTTCCATCTCCCTCATGTGTTCTTCTTGTTCTCTATGGTACACCTCTTCTTCGTATCTCCGGCGTTCTTCTATAAACCTTTGCTCTTCATAATACTCCCTCTCTTGCTGCCTTTGCCACTTGTTCAGCAGGATACGTGATGTAACCCTAGGTTTAGAGGTTTCACCTCTTTCAGTTCGGCTATTCTTGAACCGAACCTTTTGTTTCAACTCCTCACTTGTGATTTGCTGATCAGGATCGACAGTACCGTTCTTTTTTGCTCTGTCAGAGGTTAACACCTTCACCTTGCCTTTACCTTTAGGATCATCCACAGAAACCATATTTACAGAGAAGGAAATCATATTTTGAGGAAAAGGCTGACCATCAATCTTCATTTTGCCATCGAACTTCAAATGTCCTTCTTGGATAGCCTTCTGAATCCGCACTCTAAACACTCGGCAATCATTGATAGAATGAGAGTTGGTGTTATGGTAGCCACAGTACTTCTTATCTTTCACTCCTTCAGGACGTAGCATAGGATGTCCCTCTGGCAGTTTGATGCGTCCTTCTCTCACCAACAGATCAAAGAGCTTATCTGACTTGGAGACATCAAAATCATAAGTTCCCTTTTGTTGCCTCAACCAGCGCTGGCTAACTTGAGTAGGCTCTTTTGCCCAGGTTAGTTCAGCCGCAGCTATCTCGTCATCGTCATCGTATTCAGCTGCTTCTTCCAGAAAACTTTGATATATTTCACTAGAAATATTACCCTTTTGGAAGCGGTTATCTCTCTTGAACCCTTGGGCTTGATTACTCATAGCTGCCAAACGTTGTGAAAGTTGACCAAGGTCATCAAACTCCATGCCGAATAGCTTCTCTCTGACGTTCGGCTGCATGCCTGCTATAGCCATGCTTGGCAACTGATCATCCGGTAAATTCAGAGAATAGCAAAGGTTCTTGGTTTCTCTAAACCCGCGAAGATACTCCCCGTGGTGTTTCATTAGCTCTCGCCTCAAACTCATGAGGTCAACCCGGTTTCTTCTCATTAGTGCCCGTGAAGAAGTACGCATGAAACTTCGCTCTAGCTCGCCCATGTACCAATGGAATAGGCTGGCAAGGAGGTAAACCATGTGAAAGCTGGCCCTGTGAGAGATAAAGGGAAATATCGAATTCTCCAAGCTTCGTCTGTGGAGGCTGTAACACCTCAGTGTTTAAGCATGCATTAGGCACCTAATTAATTAACCTTAACCTTCATCAAGCATGGCATGAGCATCATCAAGCACAAACCCTAATTCTTGCATTGTCATTTCATGTGCTTGTTTTAAATTCTTGATTTATTACTTAATTATTTGATTCAGTTAATTAATTAGCTTGCAAATGCTTGATCAAGTTTGGATTTACTTGCCCAGCAATTTGAAAAGTTTTAATAAAATTTATTGCAAAAGATTTGGAGTATTTGGAGCAAAAAGAAAATGAATTGGAAAATTCCTTTTTATGCCCTAATTCAAAATGAATTTGTATTTCAGAATTTCTTCTAATTTTGAGATGAGCCTTAAATGAAGTTGTTCATTTCAAAAAGATCTACAACTTTTATTTTTGGAGCATCTCTTGAAATTGGTTGCAAATTTGTCAAAGGGGACCTTTTGTTTCAGATTTAAATTCAAAAAAAAAAAGTGAAAGAGCCCTCGCAACCGAAAGCGGGCGGATTCGCCCACTCGCCCGCGGCCCATTCCACTCCCGCCCTCGCGCGCGCGGACGCATGGCCGCCGAGCGTGGCCGACCGGACCTTGACGCTTGGCGCCACGCTTCGCCCGGCTCTGGCGGCAGCGCCGGCGTGGCCCGCCGAGGCGGCCCGGCAAGCGAGCCCCACGCGTGCGTCACGGCGATCGTCCCCCGAAATGGAAGCGCCTCGCTTTCCATTTCTTTCCCTTCGCCCTCACGCTCTCTGCCTCGCTCTACCACCCGCACCACAGCGAGCGGCCGCGTCGCCGTCGCTTTTTCGCGGCCCCGATGCGTCCAACCGCCCCATGCGCTCACGCCTCACCACCCCACGCGAGCTCCGCCGGCGATGCGCTACCGCCCGTAGCCCTAACCGCCGCCACATTGCCTCGGTAGAGGCCAATGCCGGGCCATCTTCCTCGGCGGCGGCGGGGAGCGAGACTCAGGGGCTGCGCTCCCGCGCGGCAGAGCCACCTTCCAAACACGCAGAGCTCGCCCTGCCGCGGCGCCGCGGGGAGTCGCTGAGCTCGAATCGAGCTCCGGTGAACTCAGTAGGACCAATTAGGACCCTACGGGCGCCACCGAGCTCGCCGTTGCCATGCACTGCCGCGCCGGCTATGCACGCGGCGGAAGCATCAAGCTCAAATCACCCACTGCAAACCCTAGGTTCGCTCCGCCTTTGCTTCGCAGAGACGGTGCACCCTCACCGGAGCCAACCGGGCGGGGGGCGGCCACCGCGCCTCCATGCCGAGCCGCCGTGCCAACCTCACCGCCGCCCGGCGTAGGGGTTCGTCGCACCGCCTCGCTAGGCACACCACGGTGCGCCTCGGCGTGAGGATCACGCCGGTGCCACCCGGGCCCGTAGATTAGCCTCACCGCCCGGTGAGCTAGCGCCGCCCGGTTCACCCTCCCCGCCTCCGGCACCGACATGTGGGGCCGTGGACCTGGGTCGCGCCAGCGACCCATGGTTCACTGGACCGGGTCTATGGACCCCGGTGTTTTCGGTTTTTGTTTTATTCTTTTCGTAAATTGTTTAAATTGCCTTTTGATTTTATTGCTGGTGCAAATGAACTCCAAATTTGATGATTCTTGTTTTGCTAGGTTTCTAGTGAGTAGATCTATCTGTAAAAAAATGTGAGATGCATTTTTGGTGGATATTTTCTGTGTAGATTTATTTAATCCTTGAAATGGCTGAAAACTGAGTAAATGCATAATAAATAAAATATAGCTTAGAAAAATGTGATTCTTCTTTTGTTAGACTTGTTATGTGATGTGCATTCTGGGAAAAATATATGATATGCAGTTACTGTACAAAAATATTGGAATATGATTAAATTTCATTTCTGGGCTGATTCTTGTATGATTTTTAATAAATTAATTATAAGGAATTATGCCCTGGTAATTTTTGCTGACTGCTCTTGTGCTAAGAAGTTCTAGATAAAAATATGAAATTTGTTGTTTAACACTTTTCACTGTACAAAGTTATTAAATGTGCATTTCTGGCCAGTAGCTTCATCTTTTTTGTGTAGGCTGTTGTACTTGGTAAAATGTGATGAAAAATTTATCATGGCTCTGTTATAGCATAGTGTAGCTCCTGTAATTTTTGTAGAATTTTCTGAACTGTCTAGACAGAGGTCACAGTTCAAGCCTATATATTCACATGAAATGATAAGTAATGGGATTAAATGATTTTATGACTTTTATAGCAATTCTTGTGCATTTTCAATTAAGTTGTACTTGCTGGTCATGCATTGGAGTACCATGTCTGAAATGTGATACTTGTCTATGAGTAGTAGTAGTACTTCTTGTATTCATGTTGTGCGTGTATGCGAGTGTGTCCACAAGACGCCACCCTTTCTTTACGCACTTCTCTAAGTGTTTAGAGAAGAGATATGCACCTATTCTGTCAAATATCTTATTAATCATTCTCATACATGAGCATCATGTGTTATGCATTCGCCATACTTATGCACGTGCATCGCATCATACTGAGTTCGCAAGAGGACCTCCCGTATTCGGAGATCGAGGAGAATCGTCAGGAGGAACCGCAGCAAGAAGTGCCGCAAGAGGAAGGAGAAGAGGAGGAGCTTCCGGAGTGCCCCCCGACCACCGGCGTCGACCGTGCAAGGCAAGCACCGGAGCATCTACTTACCTATGCTTTCTAACAGTCTAATTATGCTTTATGATTGTTGCATTAAGTATAGGAGTTGTGTGACACCGTTGATGCATTACATCCTTGTTTGTACCATTGATTATCCCACCTTGATACACCCCGCTAGTCTAGGGCGAGTACTATGCTTAGCTTGCTTAGACGGTAGAAGTCGGGTGATTTTCGTCATCCGCGAGTATAGGTGGTTACTTGCTATTGATGGAAAAGCTTATGTTGTTATCATCCGGTTTTTGGTTCGGTTATGATAAATGGAGACCGGACGGAGTCTTATGGGGTGGTTGGACCATAGTGATTCCGTCTCGTGTCGATTAAGGACCGCACCGTTGTTGTACCCCAAGTCATATTGAACGCATGCCTCACATTTAGCCGGGCCGGATAAGCACTTCCGACCGCGAAGCCTAACACTATCCCGGGCCGGTTCTCGACCCGTTCGCACCGTATTGGAGATGGATGGGGACCACAGGGCGCCGAAGAGTAAGTCCGAGGTCCGCTTTGGCGGCTAAAGGCGTCGGGCGGTCCCCGGGTACGGTGGCTCCATGCGAGACCCGCTTTGTTTTCCTGGATACGTGCCACGGTGATTTGTAGCTCACTTTAGCGGGTGAGTGTGGTTTGTGTGAGGAATACCCCCCGAGCTCAGTAGTAATCGATTCGAATCGCCATCGTTCCTGGACAGTGAACACCTTGACTTGAGCTGCAACATCGTAGTAAGGATTACGGAATATGGTTAATGATGATGATGAGTTAAGCTGATGTTTATGGCTACGGTTACTACTTGCTTGCTTAATCATGAATAATATACTATAATGATGAATAGTATAGGTGCTTACCTAGCTTAAATAGGGGTAATCAAGCTGAGCTGTCACTTTAAATATTACTACCGCTTTTATGCAAATGAGTCGAGCTACCTCCCGATAAAGCCTGTCATACTCCTTGGAGTCTTTTACTTTTGAGTCAGTCGGGTAAGTCTAGCTGAGTACATCCTCGTACTCAGGGTTTTTCCCGCTTGTTGTTTGTGCAGACGGGCATACCTACCACGGGTACTGCGAGACCTGTCTTTTCCCAGTGGATTAGAAGACCTGGGGCAAGGTCCATCTCTACTATTCTCCCCAACATGCTTTTGATGGATAGACTGTGGCCTGGCACTTTATTTATCTGAAATGTGTGAGTTGGGTTGAGCTTCTAAAACTACTTTACTTCCGCTATTTGAATTTGAAGACTCGGTTTGTAATAACTTTATTTCCGCACTCGATGTTGCTTAACTATTTGTGAAATGTTGTAACATGCGAATGGTGACGCTAAACCCATACGATCTTGGTTGATGATGTTTGGTTTGAAATCCTTCGAGATTTCGGACTACCGGGTTTATAACGGCTTAAGTGTGACAATTGCTTGCTTAGCGAGTGATTTTTCACTTATGCTTTTATAAATTGGTCGGTTCTCAGGTGACGGTGGCATCGAGCAAGGTTTAGCGACATCGTTCACATGTCTATTTAAAACAAAGGATTTTGGTTTCAAAACTGGATTTCAACTTATAGATCTATAAGTCTTTTGAGAAATTTCTTTTGCAAAACTAAGAGTGTGACAAAGTGGTCATATCCTTTATGCCCAAATAAGGACTCTAGGTGGCTATTTAAGTACTAACTTGGGGGCTTGCATCATATTTTATTTTCCTTTGTTGCCCATGCAAAGAAGGTAATTGTATGGGTGCCATTCGCTTGGATGGTAATGTATGGTTCAATTGCCGCTACGCCTCGGTAAGTGGGAGTTGTGAGAGCATGGTTGTCCAACCGGCAATCTAGGGGAGTTTGGTGTGATACCGAAGTACTTACATGTCAAAACCATGTACTTACCAAGGTGTTTAATTGTGGGTTGTGCCGTCTGTTGAGACGATGCCGTCTTTGGACGAGGATCGGGTAGTTGTACTACATGTGCGTGTATTTGGGAATGCACGTGCGTGTGAGTGCTTAATCTTTACTTTCTGCAATGCATTTATTCATACTGTTGGGATGGGCTGAAGTGGATTTTCTGCAGGTACATAACAGCGATTCGAGTAGAACGACTAGTTATGCGCTATGAGAGAACGTTGTATGCCACCGTATATCCGCTAGAAATATTTTTCCTAAGTTTGTGAGAACGTAAGATACGTGCATACATCATGTTTGTTCATCTCATGTCCTTACATTTACCTTCTCTTATAAATTGATTATTCCTGTTAATTAAAAAAATTGGTTAATTAATAACTTATCTCACCGGGATAAATTTCTGACAGATGGCTCGCACTAAGCAAACCGCACGCAAGTCCACCGGGGGAAGGACACCTCGCCATCAGCTTGCACCCCGCACGGTGATCCGAGAGGACCACTTTCTTGAGGAGTTTGGCATGCCCACGCTCCTCTGGAGGGTGCTCGCTCGCACGGGGTATACGGAGGACCAGCGGCCTGTCTACTCCTGGGTCACCGAGGAGCCGCCTCGTGGTGACGACTTGGTCGCCGTGGAGATCACTGTTCCTCCACTCCACCCGGACTCCGAGTGGGACGGATGGCGTGTTCGTGCCACTGGTGTCACCGCTCAGGATGGGGCCAGTCGAGCCGCATTCCATGTCCTTCGTCAGATCATGGATCGCTTCCCCCTGAGCCTAGCACAGGGCCTTGGCGGGGACTTTTCCCAAAGATGACCCTACGCATTAATCGTTTGGGAGCAGTCCCCTAGCCGAGCACGTTGGCCAGGAGTTGATGAGATTGATGGCAGTGACAACACAGCTATGAGTGCCATGTTTGCCTTGATGCAAGCATATGATGCTACTGAAGCCACGATGTACAAGCTCAGTGGATCGGAACAGTAGATCCGTGGGAAGAAGGGGAAGGAAGAGAAGAAGAAGCACTCGGACCAAATTCGAGACTTGAGGCAGCAGATGGACACCATCATAGCTACTAGAGATGAGGTTGAGGCGATGTGAGAGAGGTCACCAGGGAGTTTCGAGACTTTGCGCGCACGTGTTGCACGCTATGAGAAGTACGAGAAGAACGCCGACAGATGATGGCCCAGTTGGTCACCGAGAGGAATGAAGCCCGGAACGATGCCCATCGGTGGGGCACTGGCTCTTTGACCGCGAGCAAAGACATTGACCCGCTTGCACGGGGAGTACCACGCCTCGCACAACCAGGTTCATGGTCACCATGCGCCTGGAGCTGCCGAGATGGAGCCGGGAGTCATCGACCCCCGATGGTGGCGAGGAGGACGCCGACCTTCCACCGCACCCGAGCCCGCACCCGACGACGACGTTGTTTGGCCGACGAAGTCCGACATCGGTAGCGAGCACGCAGTAGGCTAGTAGTCTCACCGCTAGTCGAAGTTGCGCTCTTGTCTTTTGTTGTTGTTGGCATGTAACCCGATGAGATGTGACTCTTGTGTGTTGGATTGTCATGTGTTGTGGTGCTATCCGAACGCCTAAAGTCCAAAGGTATGTATGCTGGCAATTTTGGATGTTGTATGCCCTGGAGGATGCTTTTATTCAGTGACCGAATTAGTGATGTTGTGAATTGTGGAAATGAATCTTTATGCCTGTGTGTTGTTGAAAAAGTTGATTTTCTCCAATAATTCATTGGCATGATTATTACATTCGCTTACAATGTTGTAACATCACCTAATGATTACTTGATGCTGAAATATGCAGATGGTTGGCACTCGCCGTACTGCCAGTGGGTCCTTGGTTGGTGACGGATCCGGCCAAGGAGACAATGGTGATGGTAATGGCGGAAATGGTGGAAATGGTAGCAACGGAGGTAACGGAGGCAATGGGGGTAATGGAGCAAACCCCAGGACCGACCTGCCACCCCCACCTCCAAACCCGTTGACAGTTGAGCAACTTTTCCAGCAGTTCCTCGGCAGTCAGCGCAACATGGAGGCCGTATTGCGCGACATCGCAGCAAACACCAATCGCGGGGGCCACCGTGACCGTCAGGTCAACCAGTACAGCTCCTTCAAGGATTTTCTGGACACGGACCCACCCAAGTTCTTGCAAGCTAAGGAACCGCTCGAGGCTCTCGAGTGGATCAACACGATGGAAGACAAGTTTCGTCTTCTCGCGCATGACCGAGACGCCTGAAGGTTGAGTACGGGGCACATCACCGCAGAGGGGGCCTACTGGAATGTGGTGGTCTCATCAACGTGCCACTTTCCCGCCAAACACTCCAATCACGGGCGGCGCGGTTTACCCGGATGTTCCGCAAAGCACTTATGTTCCACCGGTCCGATGGCTATGAAAGTATCCGAGTTCATGAAGCTTAGCCAAGGTAATAAGAGCGTGAATGAGTACTTGCAAGAGTTTAACAACTTGTCCCGTTATGCTCCGTCATACGTGGACACTGAAGAGAAGAATATAGAAAGTTTCAAAAGAGGTCTCAACACCAAGATGGCCAAGACTATGGGCATCAGTTCAAGAGCTACCTTCAATGAGTTCATCAGTGATTGCTTGACTCAAGAGAACAACAACAACTTGCACGCTGCTTCCAAGAATCGCAAGAGAAGCTTCGAGGGAGGATCTTCCCAGTTCCGACCTCCAATGCCTAACCGCCGCCAGCCGCCCTCCCCCGCTCAGAATTCAAGGTTCCGTGCACTGCTCCAAAGAGGAATGCTCCACCACCTCCAAAGAACCAGAGGGGCTATCGCTCACCGCACCTCAAGCTCAAGCTAGGACTGGTGGTCCTACTGCCAATGCACCTGTTGTGCGGGGCCCGTGTTACAACTGCAATCAACCGGGTCACTTCGCTAAGTTTTGTCCCTACCCAAAGAAGCAGACGACCTACCAAGCCCGTGCTCACCACACCTCCATAAATGAGATTCCCGAAGGAGAACCAGTCACTGCGGGTATGTTTCTTGTCAACAAACATCCTGCAGTTGTTTTATTTGATTCTGGATCATCGCATTCTTTTATGAGTCAAGCATATGCACGATCACATGAATTAGAACTTAAGCAATTAGATTATGGGTACCGCATCGGCTCCGCCGGTGCCGATGTCCTATCTAATCGATGCTTGAACGTGCAATTTTTGAAATTGGAGATAAAGCATATAGAGTTAATTTGGTAGTTCTACGGGTTAACTATGGATGTAATCTTGGGTATGGATTGGATGAAAGATAAACAAGTTGTGATTGATACTGGAAATAGAACCATTACTCTCACGGATCCTCTGGGACAAAACACTTTCCAAGTGTTGTTGCCTCGAGTGGCAGACATGACCAAGTTGACATATGCTATTCAAGTTTCTTCTCTGGCTGAGATTCCAGTAGTTTGTGAGTTTCCCGATGTTTTTCCTGAAGACTTACCTGGGCTACCGCCTGACAGAGACATTGAGTTTGCAATTGATCTAGTGCCTGGTACAGCTCCGATATGCAAGAGACCTTATCGTATGCCTCCCAATGAGCTAGCGAGTTGAAGAAACATTTGTTTGAGTGAAGAAGTTGGGTTTCATCGGGCCAAGTACTTCCGAATGGGGTTGTCCGGCTTTGTTTGTGAAGAAGAAAGATCATTCCTTGAGGCTATGTGTTGATTATCGGCCGCTCAATGCCGTAACAATCAAGAACAAATACCCTCTGCCGCGAATTGATATTCTGTTTGATCAGTTGTCTAAAGCAAAAGTGTTTTCCAAGATTGATTTGAGATCAAGGTATCATCAAATCAAGATCCGTCGAAAGATGTGCATAAGACTGCTTTTCGTCACTAGGTACGGGTTGTATGAGTATCTCGTTATGTCATTTGGCTTGACGAATGCTCCCGCATACTTTATGTATCTTATGAATTCAGTCTTTATGCCCGAATTGGATAAGTTCGTGATTGTATTCTTGGATGACATTCTAGTTTATTCTGCTAATGAAGAAGAACATAACCATCATCTGAGAGTTGTGCTTACCAGATTAAGAGAACATAAGTTGTATGCCAAGTTCAAGTAAATGTGAGTTTTGGTTAAAGGAAGTTGCTTTCCTTGGCCATATCATTTCTGAAAATGGCATATCACCAACCCGTCAAAGGTACAAGAGGTCATGGATTGGCAACCGCCGCAATGCGTGCATGAAGTTCGGAGTTTTCTTGGAATGGCAGGATATTATCGCCGTTTTATTCCGATTTCTCTAAGATTGCCAAGCCAATGACAAGTACGCTATCTAAAAAGAGCATAAGTTTGTCGGGACAGAGGCATGTGAGGCAGCTTTCCGCACCCTGCGAGAGTTGCTAACCATCTGCCCTGTCTTGGCACACCCGATATCGAGAAGCCGTTTGATGTGTACCGTGATGCATCGAAGACCGGTTTGGGTTGTGTGCCGATGCAAGAAGGCCGAGTGATTGCTTATGCTTCACGCCGGTTGAGAAAGCATGAAGTCAACTATCCCACGCATGATCTCGAGTTAGCTACAGTTGTGCATGCCTTGAAGATATGGAGGCACTATCTCGTTGGGAAATGTGTGCAATATCTATACAGATCACAAAAGTCTCAAGTACATTTTCACCCAACCCGAGCTTAACATGAGACAACGAAGATGGTTAGAGCTAATCAAGGACTATGACTTGACAAAGGCACTATCACCCCCGGCAAGGCAAACGTAGTTGCGATGCTTTGAGTCGCAAGTCACATCATCATGCCGTGAAGCCGTTGGTTGAAGAAAGGTTCAATCGATGCATCCTGCAGTCCCGCATGATATCCAAGTTCGATGTTCTCTCGACCAACAGATCATTGAAGGCCAAAAAAGACCGACCCCTGGTATCTACCACCTCAAAGAAAGAATGAAGAAAGAATCAATTCCGCATTTGAGTGGATGGCGGTGGTGTACTTTGGTTCAACACTCGCCTTGTCGTGCCAAAGGACCGAGAACTTAAGAACAAGATAATGGATGAAGCTCACCTTTCCAAGCTATCCATTCACCCCTCGAAGCAACAAAATGTATCATGATCTAAGACCTCGTTATTGGTGGACCAAGATGAAGAAAGAGATAGCAGCCTATGTGGCTCGATGCGATACTTGTTGTCGTGTCAAGGCCATTCACATGAAACCGGCAGGGTTGTTAAAGCCGTTACCAGTCCTTGCTTAGAAGTGGGATGACATTAGTATGGATTTCATCACGGGTCTGCCAACTACACAAAAGAGTAATGATTCAATTTGGGTAATCGTTGATCGACTAACCAAGTCAGCTCACTTCTTACCTGTCAAGACAATCTACAGACCACCTCAATATGCTGACCTCTACATTGAAGAGATTGTCCGTTTGCATGGGGTACCCAAGACCATCGTATCTGATCGAGGATCGCAGTTCACTGCTCATTTCTGGACCCGTTTGCATGAAGGAATGGGTACCAAGTTATTGCACAAAGATCGCTTATCATCCTCGGACTTCGGGTCAGACTGAAAGACTTAATCAAATTCTTGAAGATATGTTGAGAGCTTGTGTGCTATCTGCCAAGGGTTCGTGGGAATCTTGGCTACCTCTGGCTGAATTTTCCTACAACAACAGCTATCAAGAAAGTATCAAGATGGCACCGTTTGAAGCTTTATATGGCAGAAAGTGTAGAACTCCGTTGAATTGGGTAGAAGTTGGAGAAAGGAGATACTACGGTATTGACTTTGTTCCCGAAGCTGAAGAGAAGGTTCGAACTATCCAAGAACATATGAAAGCTGCACAGTCCCGACAAAAAAGAGTTATGCCGACAATAGAAGGAGACCTTTAACTTTTGAAGTTGGTGACTATGTTTATCTCGTGGTTTCACCAATAAAAGGTACACAAAGGTTTGGAGCCAAGAGGAAACTTGCACCAAGATATGTGGGTCCGTACAAGATTCTTGAAAGAAGAGGTGAAGTAAACACAAGTTGCAGTTGCCCGAGTCAATGAGTTCTATCTTTTCCGGTCTTTCACATCTCTCAACTGAAGAAGTGTTTGCGTGTGCCCGAAGAAAGAGTCGATGAGCGAGATGTGAAGCTAACAGCCTGATCTCGGTCTATAAAGAAGAACCTATGAGGATTGTTGATAGCAAAGAAAGAGTTACCGGAATCGGCTTGTGCGAACCTACAAGGTTGTGTGGAGCTACCATGATGATAGAGATGCATCATGGGAAACCGAGGATTACCCGAAAGAAGTTTATCCCGGATTCCATAAAAACCGGTTAGTAAACCCAAATCTCGGGACGAGATTTCTTTTAAGGGGTAGGGCTGTAACACCAGTGTTTAAGCATGCATTAGGCACCTAATTAATTAACCTTAACCTTCATCAAGCATGGCATGAGCATCATCAAGCACAAACCCTAATTCTTGCATTGTCATTTCATGTGCTTGTTTTAAATTCTTGATTTATTACTTAATTATTTGATTCAGTTAATTAATTAGCTTGCAAATGCTTGATCAAGTTTGGATTTACTTGCCCAGCAATTTGAAAAGTTTTAATAAAATTTATTGCAAAAGATTTGGAGTATTTGGAGCAAAAAAGAAAATGAATTGGAAAATTCCTTTTTATGCCCTAATTCAAAATGAATTTGTATTTCAGAATTTCTTCGTAATTTTGAGATGAGCCTTAAATGAAAGTTGTTCATTTCAAAAAGATCTACAACTTTTATTTTTGGAGCATCTCTTGAAATTGGTTGCAAATTTGTCAAAGGGGACCTTTTGTTTCAGATTTAAATTCAAAAAAAAAGTGAAAGAGCCCCCCGCAACCGAAAGCGGGCCGGATTCGGCCCACTCGGCCCGCGGCCCATTCCCACTCCCGCCTCGCGCGAACGCGCCGAAGCCGGCCGAAGCGTGGCCGGCCGGACGCAGAAGCGCGAAGCGCCACGCGCCGCCGCCGGCTCGGCAGCCCGCCGCAGTAGCGTGGCAGGCGCCGGCAAGCAAGCGAGCCCCACGCCGGGCGTACGACACGGCGTCCGCCCCGAAATGGGCGCCTCGCTTTCCATTTCACTCGCTTCGCCCTCACGCTCTCTGCCTCGCTCTACCACCCGCACCACAGCGAGCGGCCAGCGTCGCCCGTCGCTTTTTCGCGGCGAGCCGCCGTCCGGCACCGCCGCCCACGCTCCGCCTCACCACCGCGCGAGCTCATACCGGCGTGCGCTACCGTAGCCTAACCGCCGCCACATTGCCACCGGTAAGGGCCAATGCCGCCATCTTCCTCGCGGCCGGCGGGAGCCAGCTCACGGAGCTACGCTCACGCGGCCGGCCACCTTCCAGAAAACTACGCAAGCTCGCCACGCAGCGGCGCGGGAGTCGCGAGCTCGGGTCGAGCTCGGTGAACTCAGTAGGACCAATTGGGACCCCTGCAGGCGCCACCGAGCTCGCCCGTTGCCATGCGCCGCCGCCGCCATGCACGCGGCCGGAAGCATCCAAGCTCAAATCACCCACTGCAAACCCTAGGTTCGCTCCCGCTTTGCGCGCAAGACACGGTGTGCCCCTCACCGGAGCCAACCGGCGCCGGAGACGGCCACCGCGCCTCCATGCCGAGCCGCCGTGCCAACCTCACCGCCGCCCGCGTAGCTAGGGTTTCGCGCATCGGGGCTAGGCACACCACCGGGTGCGCCTCGGCGTGAGGATCACGCCGGTGCCACCGGGCGCCGCCGATTGGCCTCACCGCCGGCGAAGCTAAGCGTCGCCGGGTTCACCCCCCCGCCTCGGCACCGACATGTGGGGCCGTGGACCGGTGGGTCCCGCGCGCCAGCGACCCATGGTCCACTGGACCGGGTCTATGGACCCCGGTGTTTTCGGTTTTTGTTTTATTCTTTTCCGTAAATTGTTTAAATTGCCTTTTGATTTTATTGCTGGTGCAAATGAACTCCAAATTTGATGATTCTTGTTTTGCTAGGTTTCTAGTGAATAGATCTATCTGTAAAAAAATGTGAGATGCATTTTTGGTGGATATTTTCTGTGTAGATTTATTTAATCCTTGAAATGGCTGAAAACTGAGTAAATGCATAATAAATAAAATATAGCTTAGAAAAATGTGATTCTTCTTTTGTTAGACTTGTTATGTGATGTGCATTCTGGGAAAAATATATGATATGCAGTTACTGTACAAAAATATTGGAATATGATTAAATTTCATTTCTGGGCTGATTCTTGTATGATTTTTAATAAATTAATTATAAGGAATTATGCCCTGGTAATTTTTGCTGACTGCTCTTGTGCTAAGAAGTTCTAGATAAAAATATGAAATTTGTTGTTTAACACTTTTCACTGTACAAAGTTATTAAATGTGCATTTCTGGCCAGTAGCTTCATCTTTTTGTGTAGGCTGTTGTACTTGGTAAAATGTGATGAAAAATTTATCATGGCTCTGTTATAGCATAGTGTAGCTCCTGTAATTTTGTAGAATTTTCTGAACTGTCTAGACAGAGGTCACAGTTCAAGCCTATATATTCACATGAAATGATAAGTAATGGGATTAAATGATTTTATGACTTTTATAGCAATTCTTGTGCATTTTCAATTAAGTTGTACTTGCTGGTCATGCATTGGAGTACCATGTCTGAAATGTGATACTTGTCTATGAGTAGTAGTAGTACTTCTTGTATTCATGTTGTGCGTGTATGCGAGTGTGTCCACAAGACGCCACCCTTCTTTTACGCACTTCTCTAAGTGTTTAGAGAAGAGATATGCACCTATTCTGTCAAATATCTTATTAATCATTCTCATACATGAGCATCATGTGTTATGCATTCGCCATACTTATGCACGTGCATCGCATCATACAAAGTTCGCAAGAGGACCTCCCGTATTCGGAGATCGAGGAGAATCGTCAGGAGGAACCGCAGCAAGAAGTGCCGCAAGAGGAAGGAGAAGAGGAGGAGCTTCCCGGAGTGCCCCCGACCACCGCTGGCGTCGACTTCGTGCAAGGCAAGCACCGAGCATCTACTTACCTATGCTTTCTAACGCCTAATTATGCTTTATGATTGTTGCATTAAGTATAGGAGTTGTGTGACACCGTTGATGCATTACATCCTTATTTGTACCATTGATTATCCCACCTTGATACACCCCCGCTAGTCTAGGGGCAGTACTATGCTTAGCTTGCTTAGACGGTAGAAGTCGGGTGATTTCACGTCATCCGCGAGTATAGGTGGTTACTTGCTATTGATGGAAAAGCTTATGTTGTTATCATCCGTTGCCGGTTCGGTTATGATAAATGGAGACCGGACGGAGTCTTATGGGGGTGGTTGGACCATAGTGATTCCGTCCGTGTCGATTAAGGACCGCACCGTTGTTGTACCCCAAGTCATATTGAACGCATGCCTCACATTTAGCCGGGCCGGATAAGCACTTCCGACCGTGAAGCCTAACACTATCCGGGGCCGGTTCTCGACCCGTTCGCACCGTATTGGAGATGGATGGGGGACCCAGGGCGCGAAGAGTAAGTCCGAGGTCCGGGCTTTGGCTGGCTAAGGCGTCGGGCGGTCCCCGGGTACGGTGGCTCCATGCGAGACCGCGCTTTGTTTTTCTCGGATACGTGCCACGGTGATCCGCAGCTCACTTTAGCGGGTGAGTGTGGTTTGTGTGAGGAATACCCCCCGAGCTGCAGAGTAATCGATTCGAATCGCCATCGTTCCTGGACAAGTGAACACCTTGACTTGAGCCGCAACATCGTAGTAAGGATTACGGAATATGGTTAATGATGATGATGAGTTAAGCTCGATGTTTATGGCTACGGTTACTACTTGCTTGCTTAATCATGAATAATATACTATAATGATGAATAGTATAGGTGCTTACCTAGCTTAAATAGGGGTAATCAAGCTGAGCTGTCACTTTAAATATTACTACCGCTTTTATGCAAATGAGTCGAGCTACCTCCCGATAAAGCCTGTCATACTCCTTGGAGTCTTTTACTTTTTTGAGTCGGTCGGGTAAGTCTAATGAGTACATCCTCGTACTCGGGGTTTTTCCCGCTTGTTGTTTGTGCAGACGGGCATACCTACCACGGGTACCGCGAGACCTGTCTTTCCCAAAGTGGATTAGAAGACCAGGGGCAAGGTCCATCTCTACTATTCTCCCCAACATGCTTTTGATGGATAGACTGTGGCCTGGCACTTTATTTATCTGAAATGTGTGAGTTGGGTTGAGCTTCTAAAACTACTTTACTTCCGCTATTTGAATTTGAAGACTCGGTTTGTAATAACTTTATTTCCGCACTCTGATGTTGCTTAACTATTTGTGAAATGTTGTAACATGCGAATGGTGACGCTAAACCCATACGATCTTGGTTGATGATGTTTGGTTTGAAATCCTTCGAGATTTCCGGACTACCGGGTTTATAACGGCTTAAGTGTGACAATTGCTTGCTTAGCGAGTGATTTTTCACTTATGCTTTTATAAATTGGTCGGTTCTGTGACAGCGGCCTCCCCAAGCTGCATCAAGTAACGACTGATATGCTCCAAAGTGCTAGTATCATCTTGACCAGAAAACTTAGTCAAATCCGTTGGAGGTTTGACCCTTGGAGGAAGTGTCACTCTATTGTACCATTCTGGATAAGAAGACTTGTATGAATAAGATTGATTTTTTGGCTTTAGGCCGAACTGATTTTGCATCATATCAGCCATCCTATGCATAATAAGATCAACGTCTGAATTCAGAGTTCCTCGTGTTTGACTTCCAGAAGGTATACCTAACGCACTCTTGTATCCTGGATTCGGCAAAGCATCCAAAGCAGTATAATCAGTAAATTTCGATATCCATCTCCATACATATTCCTCTGCAGATCTATTTGATGCTTTGGAGACACTTTGAAAGCGATGGGGGTACATCTCTGTTGTACCAAATGTCACTTGGCCATAGGTGGGAGGCTGTTGTTTTTCATTGGGAGCTGGTCCTCCTTTGTTTGAGCCAGATGCTCCATCATCTCCAGCAGGCTTTTTCTTGATACTTTGGTACATTGAAAAGTGTTGGTCCGCGGATTGGGTCAATATTTTCTTCAAAATACTTATCGGCCGTTGGACCGAAAGTGTTGACCATGATTGCCCGAAAGGTGTTCGGAAAAAGTCGTATGGTGATTTGTCATAGTTTCTCCCATAGCTTTGTAGACCAACGCCGACATCTTCTCGAGCATCCTCTTCTTGATAAAATTAGATTGATGTGAAAGAAGAACCCTTAGCAACGATTGCTTCGGATCACCTTGTTGCTCTTATTCTTGGAAAAGAACATCAAGCACTTACATTGAAATTGCTCACATGCTTGCCGCACCAATTCTCTCAAATTCTCTAGCAACTCATCCATGGTCACATCCGTAACGTGATCGTTGTTGATTTCAGGCATCTTGAAGGATAGGGTCCCACCGGGCGTGCCAAAAAGTGTGTTGACACAAAATGTGGTGCACTGTGCCTCACACACAGCAAGCCAGAAAGCGTGGCTTCAATCGGGTGACCGGACGGTTTGAAGATCCGGAAGCGTGCCAGTCAGTTTGACCTAAAAACTGACAAGGGACAAAAGATTGTTAAATACAAAATCAGAACATGCCGGGTGAGACCGCACAGTTCCGTATATACGGCCCCTCGAAGCCACTTACGATGACATACGACTATAGAAGGCATGCGCCAATCATGCTTATGATTCATTCGGCTAATATAAAGATAAAAGACACGTAAAGCATTGATTGCCGAACACGCTTGCATGAGAAGACATGTTTGAACAAGTGAAAGTTGATCATGAGTTGAAGCATAACCAAGCTCAGCAAGTCAGCCGACTCGGGGTCCATGAAGAAGGAACAAACAAGCTATCACGAGCAAACCCATCAAGAACTTGTATCTGCCGCACGACACTCAATCCTATCAAGATTTAAACGCTTCTAACATGTAAGAACCCACAACATGTGACAATCTAGATTGATCTAACTCGACTATGTAAGCATATGATCTATCTATCATGATAATATAAGAATAAAACGTTAGAGAACAAATAGATCTATAAAAGTAAGAAGCCGAACCTAATCAATCTAGATTGGGCAAAAGAGTGTTGTAAGTAATTTAAAACATGCAACACATGATAATTTAATGAATCTATCAGACCTTGCCAAATCTAATAGAGCCGATAACTATCTTGCTTCGCTAAGCTATCAAGCAAACGCTGCCGCGACGGCCATCCGGTCGAGATAAACAAAGCATAAGCAAAGACCTCTTGATTATCAAGCGGGCACGCTGCCGCCGCGGCCATCCGGTCGAGACAAACAAGACTACTTGCATCAACGTCTAAATCCACCGCATCATACTAGACATGATAGCAAGGTTGTCGGAACTTATGGAGGTCGATGGATCGATGACTCCTCTCGAAGAACTCGACGACACGACAAAGGACTCGAAAACTTGGCACGGGGCCGATTGTATTGATTTGGTTGTGAACATCCTTTACAATGGTCGAGGGTTTATATTTATACCCTGGACATAACACGAATCCTAAGAGATTACGAATACATAAAAGGTAACTTAGAAGTATGGCGATTCTTAGCTCTAATCTTCTTCGGAGTCCTTGATCATCACGTTTGCTTCCTTTTATTCGGCTTTATGCTCGCCACCTTTTACTTCCCGAACGGAGCCACCGCCTCTAAGGATAGCCGACCGCGTGAATACTTGCTGAATCGCTCAAAGTTAGCCGACCGCACGAGTGTTGCCGAATCGTTCAGAGTTAGCCGACCGCACGAGCGTTGCCGAATGCTCCGAATACTTGCCTCCTCGCGAGCTTGCTGTACTGGCCCACCTGTCATCTTCTCGGCCTTTACCAAAATCCAGTGTTAACAGTGCGCTATGAGGTGGCGGAGGCTGCTGCAAGCTATGGGGGTTGATCATGGAGTGTGGAGCGGAAATTTTGCCAGCGCCAAGAGAAGCTCGACGGCGACCAGAGGGAGAAAAAGCAGACACGGCGGTGTGCTTGGGCTCTTATAGCCGAGGGCGACGCATGGGACGTCGACACCACGGCACGACGAAGCGTCCAAGCAACGCGGGAGCTGGCGTGGTGAAGGATCGAGGCGAGGCAGAGGTGGCGACGTCGGCGAGTAGCTTGCTCTGCCATTGGCGCGGCACTATTGCTGCATTGACACTGTTTCAAACTGAAACCCGTGATTTCTCCCTCTCTTTTCTCTTGATTTTGCATGGTGGCTCAAGATGATGTAATTGACATTGTTATAGAATGAGGTGAGCTCTACAATTTTAGTTTAACGATCGAGGGCTGGTTCTGCATAGATTGGAAGATATGAATCGAGGAAAAGCCCCTGATCAACACTGCCCAAGCAAGTTCAGTTAACTGAACTGAACCTCAACTCTAGGGTTTTTAAGTTTTTTTTTTCAAATTTTGGGCAAGGATTAAGTGGTTAATTAGCAAGATATAAATCCAACCAATAACACCATTGCAAAGTATAAGATTTGAACTTGAAATAGAACCAAAGTTGGGGAAATTTTATTTTGAAAATGAATGGCAATTAGCTCTCCAAAAATTGAAAATGAAATATCCTTTCCCAACCTTAGCCATTTTCAACTAAGATTGGAATTTGAATTCCAATTTCAAATTTAGATCTTGTTTTTAGTTTGTTTGGCTTGCAAAAATTAGTTAGGGTTTAATTAGAGTGTTAGCCACATTTATAAATCCTAATTAGCTTCTAAGTTAATTAAGTAATTGACATGGTCATAAACACTTGAAACATGGCATATGCAACAGGATATGCTTATACTGAAACTTGAAATGCATCTATATCTTAATGCTTGATGTTGATGCATAATGATGACATGATCAAATTATTAATTACAACAGTAACACCAGGGGTGTTACACTAGTGGTAAAGTAGAGACATACCAATTGTGTGCTATAGAGATTATAATTTACTAGAATTGATATTAGGTGGCTTGCCTAACAATTTGAGCTAGAGCAAACCGTATTTCGCTATTTGTCTTACTAACAAATTCGCTCTAGTGCTTTTGTAGTTTTTAAATTAGGCTATTCACCCCCTATAGGCATTTAGGACCTTTCAAAGGTGTATACCCCAGGGCATTCCAGTTAATGCTTCTAGTTCTTGGCACACATTTACCCACCACCTGCTTGAAGTATTCTTCAGCCACTGCAACCTTGTCTTGTTGTGTAGTAGCTACTCCACTACTAGCTTTCTGATGAAATTCCTTTTTCTTCTTGCACTTGCATAAATATGAAAGAGGCGAGTATTAGCGTCACCCTTCCGAATCCAATTAAGGCGAGAGTGCTGCTTAGCTTTTGCCTTCTGAACAGCTGCCATCCCTAAAGCTCTTGCCTTTAGTTTTTTCTTGAATTCCATTTCTTCCTCCGTGAGTGCCCTACGCTCTTGGGCCTTTTCCAGTTCCAACAAGATTACCTGATACACATGAGTTAAAAGTACAGAAATATTGTAGGTTTGGCGTTCCGTCAAAATCAAAGTCGGGTAAGCTGGACTTGTTTGTAGCCATTTGACGAACCAATAATACATATTTCTAGTTTTGTACAAATGGCTCTTTGCCGATCTAGGCAAAGATAGTAGCGTTGAAACGGGCGTACCGTGCGGAGCAATCCTGTGTAAATAATTTACAAAAAACGATCATACACAGGATAATAGTTTAGGCACGTAGTCTTAGCTAAGCACTAGAGAGATAGGTGTCTGTAAAATAATACTCCTACCTCTGTGGCCTACACAATTTTGTAAAGAAACTGAAGTGTCCGGGCCTTAATTACACTCGGCCCACGCGCCCCTAACTTTTGCTTCGTCGATCGAGCTACCTATATACGTATACTGCTACTACTACACACACCCAAGGATATACAAAAAAATCATTTTTAACTGCTTTCCTTAATTAATTTGAAACTATTCTTGAATGGAGTTGTTTCCGTATATGTTTCTCTTAGGGTTCGAGAGAGATTTCCTTCAAGCTTTACAAGGCTGTTTTCAACTTCTCATAATAATCAAGCTCCGATTTCTGCTTCGTTTAGCTCTCTTTTTCTCCGTTATCTTCATCTGTTATCTTCAAGTTGTTTTATCAAACATTTTTATAAAAAAAAATAGTTTAGACTCTGTTTGGCACATCTTCACCAACTTTTCCTTCAAACTTTACAAAGTTGTTTTCAACTTCTCATAATAATCAAGCTCCGATTTTTGCTTCGTTTAGCTCTCTCTTTCTCCGTTATCTTCATCTGTTATCTTCAAGTTGTTTTATCAAACATTTTTATAAAAAAAAATAGTTTATGCTCTGTTTGGCACATCTTCACCAACAACTTCACGAGCTGTTGTGAGCTATTTTTTTTTTGCCACATATATGCTCTCACAAAAGACTGAAAGGTGAAGCTGAAAAAAAAAAGTAGTTTTTTATGGTCGTCTCTATTATTTCTCTCCCACAGTCATACATAAAGTTGTTGGTTGTTGGTGAAACTGTTTTTGCGAAGCATTTTCTATAAAACAGCTCATCTTTAGAAAGTTGCTCATGAAGATGTTTTGAAGCTGAGTTCTACCAAACAAATCCAGCTTCACTGGTGTGGTTGAAGACTACTATAAACATGTCACTTTGGCCTTCAGCAATCTATTATTGCTAATACAACTGTCTTTCAGCTGAAAATGACGGCCGTTTTGTCAGCAGGTAAGAAACATTTTTAATAACTCCGATCCCGTAACGCAAGCAGCACGACCGGATAATCGGACATTTTAGTTTACTGCTGGCAGTAAATATTCTAAATAAATCTTGCACCGGTGCCGACTATGATTGCCAGTTTTTTAGATTTAGGCCTGTGCAAAATCACGTGTTGATTGCTACGATAGGCAGCACGCGCTGTGCAAAATGCGGCCGTCTCTTCTCGATCGACGCATCACGCATGCAAAGCACACCGAACAGCTACTCATCAACTATTTCATACTCTATTCAGTCCAGTTTATAATAGGTTAGGAGTGAAACTTTATAATATTTAATTAACTATAGATTTTAATACAAATTTGATGCTATTAAATTTATAATCAAATGTAATACCAAATAATTATAAACAGTATAACACAAAATTAATGAATGGTCCAAGAATGATTTAGGAGACCATATATCAATCAGACACGTCTTATAAACTGGACTGGAAAAGTATCTTGACAAACATATATACAACTTATTGTATGGCTACCTAGATGACCTTTTAGAAGACCATATCGATCAGACAACGTCTTATAAACCGGACTGGAATGAGTACCCTAGCAAGGAATGAGTACCCTAGCAAACAGATATACATACAACTTATTGTATGGTTATTTAGATGGCTCATACAGTATATATCTTTGAAGATTTATTTAGATATCACATCATACTGAATACTTAGCTTGTACTGACAAACTAGAGAATTTTCAATGATCGTATCATCCATTTCAAGTAGTTTTAGGATCAAACTCTACACCTACTGTCGACGATATCTGGTCGGCAGCCTACCAAGGGGGGTACCGGAGGTAGTAGATGAGATCGAGTGTGGTGAGGTGTGCGAGATCAAGAGCAAGAAAGTAACACGAGACACGGGTTTTAGATAGGTTCAGGCCGTCAGGATGACGTAAAACCCTAGTCCTGTGTTCTGGTGGTTGATTATGGTGAGAAGTAATCTGCTTTGAGGGGGGTCCCTGCCCGCCTTATATAGCCGGGGGGCAGGGTTACAGGATCAATCAGATCCGATCTTCCTGATCGGCGTATCAATCAGCCGACCGGGAGATCCAGCTTTACAAGGTAACTACTCCTCTACTGATCCGGGCGGATCAATCCTATCTTCGGACCCTTGCGCCGCACTCCAGGGAACTGCATGCGCCGCTCGGCGTCGTCTTCAGGGGCTGGGCCTCGCTAGCCGCTCGGCCCAGGCCCATCTTCCGAGGATACCCGGGGGAGCAATCCCCACAGCTAGTCCCCGAGCGACTCGCGTGTCTCGACCCAAGTTCAGGGACCTCCCAGCGTCTCCTCCGGAGCTAGCATCCTGTCCGACCGGCGTCCAAGGCGAAGTCTTCGGCGGGCGGCGAATCCGACCGGTCAGAGTGGCCAGCGCCGTCATGGCTGAGTGGTGCGCGCGCTCGGATCCTCTGTTACCGGTGAGAGGCGAGCCCTCGCCTAGGGCGTATCGTGGTCGCTGCTGCGGGGAGGGGCGCGCATGGGCCGTCTTGTCAGGGAAACGCGAGGTGCTCAAGAGAGAGAAAAAAAAAAATCCCGGGTCCGGGTGACGTGTACCACGTCAAGTCACCGAAGGTGACGTGTACCACGTAGTCCCCGAGACTGACAGTAGGTGAAGCATGAACCTGGTGCTAGGATCAAACTTGTCAAAATGCGTAGTTAACTTTGCTTCCTGTGTCACAGTCCCCGAGGCTGTGAATCGATCTTGTTCTTTCAATCCTCTTGTCCAAAGTCAATTGGAGAGCTTCCGTATGGCAATCCATCTGGCCTGCGTCCAGCTGCCTATGCTCCACGGGCCGGCCCACTGGGCCTACCTGACTCAACGCGCTCCGGGAAAAAATGCGCGTGGCCCAGATTCGGCAGACGAATCCAAAGCGACGCAGCGTGGTTCCACACGGAGGGGAGGTGAAGTGGCGTGGCGCGGCACCCAATGCGACTGTCATGAGTGACGGCTATTTAAGGGCCTTGCCTTGTCACTGTCCGGCCACTTCGTCTTCCATCGTACGCCACGCCGAAACCGCCGCCTTTCCACTCTCCGCAGCTGCGCGCACTCCGCCCTTTCAAATCGCCGCAGCAGCATTGCCGGAACCCTAGATCCAGCAATGGCCAGCGGCAGGGGACAGAAGCACGGCCAGGGCGGTGTGGGCGGCGTGGGCGGCAATCCGGGGCGCGATGGTCCGCCACGCATCGACCTGGAGTGGGTGCCGTCGACTTGCACCCAGAAGGTCCACGAGGAGCTGGTCCGCGACGGCGTTCTTCCCGAGCGAGCGCGAAGCGGCTGGCGACTCGCTCTGGTTCTGCTGGAATTCAGCGCCGCGATTCGTACCGTGCGCCTAATTCGCCTCGGACCTTCGCACCCGTTGCGGCTCGTTTCCCTCTTCCTTTCGGCCAAGACTTCGCTGGACCATGACGCGAATGCCTTGATGCTGGCATGGGGCAAATAGACACCCGGTTCCGCCAAGATGGTGAAACATGCATGCCTGGGCTTTGATCTCCTTCACCCATGCTCTCGATGTGTCTCTCGTTATTCGCACTTGCTTGTTGTGCTTTCTTTTTCCCATGCTAACTTTCTCCCGCAAGTTCGTCTTACCGTGGTCGAGTATGTTGACGCCAAAGGGGGTGCCGAAAATGATCCTCCCCAACAATTATTTTGCCTTTTGAGCTCATTCTTTGCCTTGACCTTTCGATCAATTTGCATAGAAATAATTGAAAACAATAATGTAGCTATATATATTTGGTTAAAATTTATAATGGAAACTGTAACACACGCAGCGGGAGGGTGGATTTGGGCTAGTGGATTGGAGGAGGAGGAGGGGGGGGGAGAGGGCGGTGCCCCTTGAGGGGTGGCGGCCGGGCGGCGGTGCTAGTGCAGCGGGGGAGGGAGCGACGTGGGGGGGGGGGGGGAGAGGAGGGAGGCATGCGCGGAAGAGATTGGAATAAACGGGAATTACCCCCAAATACTTCTTGATTCAATCTGCTACAATCCCCTATTATTTATCGCCCCGAGTGGACTCTAATGGGAAAGTCCTTATCGAACACGGACTTTTCCAGTTTTCCTAATCTAAATTTTATAAATAATAATTAATAAAAAGGTAATTTGGGGATTGGGGAGTAGGCGGCGAGGTAGGGCTCGCGGCTCCCCTCCACCACTTTGCCCAAGGGGGGGGCGGCGGCGCCGCCTAGGGTGGGCCGTGGGGGCCCTTTCTCCACTCGCCGTCCTCATCTGGCCCGCTATAGGCCCGTCTGGCTCGCCAATTGTCACCATCTTAATCTGACGTGTGACAAAACTATCCCTTCTCCGACCGGCGCATCCTCGTGCTGGAATGCGATCCAGTCGGCCACTCCTTCCATTATCGTCGCATTAGCTTGGAGCTCCTGGATGTATCCAATAAGGCGTCCGGTTCGGAAGTCTGCCACTATGATGTTGGCCCTGGTACGCAGGACCTCAAACTCGAAGTAGTAATGGAGGTTGCCGATGTAGCCATGGTACCCATAAAGCGCGTTCTCGCACCCAAAGGGTATCCTCTTTTCTAGATTAGCTCTAGTCAATGCCTCCCTGGGAACAAATGCAGTGCACTCGAATTTATGTAGCATATCTGGCGGGATGGCTACCAATCTTCAATGGTAGTTGTCTCCAGATTGTGCGAACAACACGTATGGCTAGAGACGAAATTAGATCCACCATGTCGCTAAAGAGGAAAGCCCCCACGTCAAACAGCCGCGGGGATAGACGATGTCCATGTGCTCTTGGTAGCGTGTCGATGTCAATGCTTCCAATATTGGCCAACACATGGCCTGACTCGTTGAAGAAGGTGACCCTGGCGTCGTAGACGCTCTCATACTGTGGCCAGGGTTGGACTTCCAGCACATACGATGGTAGCGGTTCTGTCGCTCCACCATCCACAAGGTGGTCTGTAGGCGCCCACCATCAAGTGATGCATATTGGATGCACCCCCTCGGTGAAGTTCCTGAAGTAGCTCAGGAAGTAGTGGCGAAGATGCCGGCACGTAGAAGCGTTCGTTAAAGAGAATGAGCCCCTGATCAAGGGACCAAGCTCGTCCCGTTCTCTTCTCCGTGATTGCTTTAGCCAAGGCTCGAAGCTCCCTGTCCTCCAACACTATCTGACGGAGCGTGATGAAGATGATGTCGTCGTTGGTGTTGATAGCGTCGAGAGCTGATGGTCGACTCGCTATCGCCCTGTTCATCAGTGGTGGTGCCATCTGAGGGATAAAATGCCACTGGCGAGGTGGCGGCAGAGGTGCCACCCATGGCATCCTAGCCTGGGGTGGCTGTCGACGTGGTACTGCTCGGAGGAGATGCGGAGATCCATCCCGAAAGTGAAGCAGCTCCATGGTGGTGAAGTCCCAGGAGATACGCCCAAGGCTAGCCAGCAATGGCATGCCCAGAGTGACATCGATGTTGTGCTCGATGTCGAGGAAGTGGACGTCAATGTGGAAGACGTCGTTGTCGATGGTATAGGTACATGAAACAAAGCGCTATGGTAAGGTACCTCATCTCCACTACTAACGAGGACAGTGGTGTTGACGCCGAATTCAGGAACACTATTAGCACGGGCCACATTGACATTGATCATGTTGTGGCTTGACCCTGAATCCACTAACTCATCATGCCATGGAGATAGAATGGGGTGCCTCCCTGCACACCCGCACCGGGCTTGCCGATGACCATCATGCACTTAGTGTTGTCATCACCGTTGGTGGTGACTGCAGCTGTCTCCCCGGGCGCCTCCACTGGGGATGCTGCTGGAGCCGGCGACGCCTTGCTCTTCTCCAGCAAGGCGAGAAAACGCTGCTTGTACAGACGGCCGATGGACCGTGCTGATCCAACCAGAACCTCGTCTCTCCTGCTGGACAGGACTGCATTCCCGCGGGTGGGATCCGCGGACGTCTTCTCTTTGGCCGCGTTGATGGAGATGGTGTTGACGCAGTTGGAGACGCCGGCGATCTTGGTGTAGACATCGTCGAGCTTCACCATGATCTTCTTGTTGAAGTTGTGCAACATCTTCTTGAGGTCAACAATGGCCGCCATGGGTACAATCTAACGATCCTCCTGGTCTGCTGATACCAGTTGTAACACACGCAGCGGGAGGGTGGATTTGGACTAGTGGATTAAAGGAGGAGGAGGGGGTGGAGAGAGGGCGGCGCCCTTGAAGGGCGGTGGCCGGCGGTGGCGTGGTGCGGCGGCGCTAAGGCGGGGGGGGGGGGGCGGGGAGGGGGGGGGGAGAGGAGGCGAGCGCGGAAGAGATTGGAATAAATGGGAATTACCCCGATTACTTCTTGATTCAATCTGTTACAATCCCCTACTATTTATAGTCCCGAGTGGACTCTAACAGGGAAAGTCCTTACAAACACGGACTTTTCTAGTTTTTCTAATCTGAATTCCATAAATAATAATTAATAAAAAGATAATTTGGATATTGGGGAGCAAGCGGCGAGGTGGGGCCCGCGGCCCCCTCCACCCTACGACCAAAGGGGCGGCGGCACCCGCAGACGCTGCCCCTGGCGGCGGCGGCGCCTGCCGCCCTAGGGTGGGTCGTGGCCCCTTTTCGCCGCTTCGCCGCCCTCATCTAGCCCATTTGTAGGCCCGTCTGGCTCGTCAATTATCACCATCTTCGTCTAACGTGTGACAGAAACCAACAACGTAGCTATTCTGATTAAAAATATAAAGTCCGTTCACATCATCGAGATTAGTTGCCTGCTGATGTGACAGGAGGAGGTTCAATTATAAATGCCACCATGCACCAATACTGGTATACATGGAAAACAGATCATATATAGGCTTATCAGATGGGTTTAGCTGGGCTTGCCAAAGGTCTTGTTTACTCAACTACTAATTTTAATTAGTGGAATACGCTCAATTAATCTGTCTATGTTTAGAACTAGTTTATAGATTCAAACACCGAACCTTGGAAACTATTTTGTGTTGCTTTTTTTTTTTTTTTTGCCTTTTTCTTGACTGCGAGGTCGTTCTACCTAATTTTTGAGGTACATAATCTTTATCTGGCGTTCGTGCGCCACTTCAGGTTTCCAACGCACGGTTTAACATTTTCAACTTGGTTAGCTCTCCCAAGGATATATAGCGTCTCTCCTTTCATTGCACTTCTTAATCGCTTTTTTTTTTTTCTTACATGAATGTGCATAAATATATCTCTGATTAGTTCATTCTTATTATGATTAGTTTTCTTGCATTAGCAACAAGTGAACACATAATAAGGGCCTCATTCATTGACAACCGAAGTGAACTTATTATCAATCATGCTTGCATATGCCATGACGACACGGAGATCAGAGCATGCACACTTGGGTACTATTGACTTACTAAATACGTACACATGTTTGTTTAAACTGTTTCGAGACTGTCACAATTCTGAATGCTCCTTTCAGAATGCCTGCGAATGTTTTATTAAATTTTGTCCAGACAAATACAATACAAAGAGAAGTAATTTAGAATTTTCGCAATGATACATATATCACCGTGCGTGTCTATCAAATTAAATCTCGGGCAACTACTCCATCTTCATTCGTGGCAATTCTTCAGCAGCCGTGGCAATTCTTCAGCGGACGATGGTCCAGGATATGGTTATGGTGGCATCGTGACAATTGGAGCAGATGGTAAATAATATCTTTAAGTGAGCATATAGGTGGCAATCAAGTCTTACGATTGAATATCACCAGAATGCTCAGAATATTTTTTATCTTAATAAGATGTGTGCCTATTACTTAGACAGAGTGTCACGGTCCTGCTCGGGCTGGGGCTAGATGATGGGCGGCTAGGGCAGGGGAGCGGCGCGTGGGAGCTGTTGGGGCTGTGGCGCAGGGAGGAAGAGGAAGAGGTAAAGGGAAAGAGTGTTCCATTTCCTTGCTTAAGATTGAATGTTATACTTATAGTTTATCTATTTATAGTCCTAGAAGATTTAAACCTCTAAGCAATCTAGACCTATCCTCCGAGCAACCTCCAATAGAGCCCTTATAGATCTAGATTTCTATTTTTTTTAATTACATAGCAGCACATAGACATCCACAACACTGTAAGGACTGAGGATGCACCTAGAGGGAGGTGAATAGGCGTTTTCTGAAATTTGTTTTCAAATGGAAACTCCAAATCTGAGTAGTACAACCCTCAATACAGAGCCACAGAGAGTATATAAACATTAAAGAATAAATCTAGAATTCTAAACCCTACACCACAAAGATTAGTGCCATGAACAAATAAAATCAGCAGTGGCTGGCCGTACCGGACAAGTCCGGTATCCACGAACAGGGCACTCCTTTGCCCAACTTGGGTCCTTTTGGTTCCCAACTCTCACACAAGTTACAGGAGGCTATTTGAGGGTGAATCACAATCACACAACCTGCAAAGCAACTCAAATACCACAGGCAGATCACAAAGATCAAGTTAATGCGAATTGAGACGTGATATTTGTTTTACCGAAGTTCGGACTCTCTCGAGTCCTACTCTCCGTTGAGGCAGCTGCGAGCGACCCAAGGGTCAAGCTCTAGAGGACCTGTAACACCTAGTTTTAAAGACAAAACTAGATATGTCATATGTATGCCTAGGAAGTCCACACATATAACTGTAGAGTGAACAGTATCAGAAAACAATGTTATTAAATAACGTATACATAGCTACATTAACACTTACATTGGAGTAACGCAGAACGGTAGCTAATCTTTTCTTTAGACTCCATTCTTCATAGGAACGGTTGACTGGGGGTAACATACGTCTAGCACTCTAATTACTTCTTATGAAACTCACTACATCCTCCATCTGGTACCCAACCGGGATTTTGCCAATGTATTGAAAAGTAAAGACAAGCGTAAGTACATATCGTACTCAGCGAATATAACACAGGGTTAATTAATGAGGCTCAAGAGGTCGACACTGGTTTACTACGATTAGCTTTTAGTGAGTCACGGTTTTAACATTAATGAGTATCATCAAGTCAGCATATGTCCCAGATAATCATATGATCATGTAAACATGAATAATATATAGGAAAAACAATAAACATTAGTAACCATCTCGTAAATCATTATTCCATAAGAAGTCCAGGCCGCTCATGACCGCGAGCACGACTGATATATCAGTTGTTAACACTCTGCAGAGGTTGTACATTTTCACCGCGAGTCGTGATTTACCCTTTTGCCCAAGGTCACGAGCCTCTTGACCCACTTCCAAGAAAGGTCGGCAGGGTTCACTACGAAGTCTTTCAAAGGTTCGTCTAACAAGTTAGGGCCGCTAGGTTCTCGACAAGCAGACATAGAATCCCCCTTCCAAATGGTTCACACCCACAGTAGCACATATAAGGACAGAGGCCATGCTATATCCATCGTGTCAAGCCCTTTATGCGCCTTTCGGTAACCTCTAACAAGCTAGAAATGGTCCTCATACTTGACTAAAGCCAGAACCATATAACCCTCACGGTTGTACTGTAAGTCCCTGGTGCTCCCTTACAGATAAGTCCTTAAGGAGGACAAGAGTAAACAAGTACTCTCATCCTTTAATTTCCGTTGCTAAAAAGTCATGTTTTACCTATTGTTGCATATACCATTAATCAAGTTACAGATCATAATGATTATTCTTGAGCACTAGCATAAGCTACCAAATGCATAAACCACGGTATCAAGGTACAGGATACAATTGCTAGAAAATCCTTAGTGAAAATCAAGGTAGACTCATGCACATGAATTTAGTGATTTAAGTGAATAGGTAACAAGGATGATCCCATGCTATACTTGCCTTCACACTCTTGCTCAAACTTTCTCATACTTCGCTTCGGGTCAACACCTTCTGATCCTGGACACTCACAAACAATCCTCATTCTACCCGTAACAAACAACACGCATAGGCAAACATATAAGAAACAAATAAAAGCAACTAAGAACAATGCACCATACAAGAGAAAACATCATCATAAAAGAGAGCTAGTTCTACGGTGATGGAAGCCGATAACGAAACTATCGTCTAAACGAAATGACTACCGAAGAATTTATATTTATATTATAAAAGAAACGCTTACGAGCTTGATTCATGTTAATTAAGAAAAACTACATGAGTACTTATTAATTCAGATTAATCAAAACATATTTACTTTCAAAAATCCAATTAAAGCTAATCATGTTTCATCCATAAATGTTGTATAAATTAAGGAAATTAAAGCTTAACTTTATAAAATAAAATGACGCATGAGAACACCTACATGTTTTTAGTTTAATATATGCTATTTAACTAATCAAATTATAAATCAAAGAAAACTTGTTCATAAAGTTGTTAATTATATTCAACATTTTTATATAAGATACCGTAGTGTGACACATGTTTCTTTTAGATTAGAAAACTAGTTACATATAAAGATTAATCAATTTAATGTTTAATTGTAAATACATAAGCCTATGGCATGAAGAATGTCACTGCTAAACCGTAATTTAATTACGCCAACACAAGACCAACGCAACAAAATTGATCTTAAACGAAGCTACGGTTAAAATAAACGGCTATCAAGAGTTTCATAAAAGCCTACATGCTTGATTGTAAAACAAAATCATGTAAAATCTACTAATTTAGATTAGTGAAGTTATCTTTTAATTTCAAAAGCCAAGTCGAACTAATCATGTTTTATTTATAAAAAAAATATATTATATAAATTAATCAAGTTTAAGCTTTACTTTGCAACTAAAAGGTCATGTGAGGACACCTACTCAAAATTGCATATGATGTGTGTTCAAGCTAAACAATTATAATATCTTAAAAATGTATTGGTGGATAGCAACTGATATCAGTATTTGTAGATAAAACATCCAAGTGTACAATTACGTTGCTTAGAAATAAATTATTACTTAATTATAAACATCTAAACATGTGACATTGTGTCTATTGATAGTAAAAACGTAGATTACGTCAACATGAAACTGATAACAAAACTTACGTTGGGAACTAGCGTTCGGCTTCTGATTACGTCATAGAACAGGTAGGAGGCAGCGAAAGACGTGACTTTCCTTTCCCAGAGAAGGACCTGCAGCAGTTGTAGATGAAGGCAACACCTTGTTTCAAGGTGGTTTGCTACTTGCTTGGTTAGAGAGGATTGGAGTTCTGAATTCCATGGCTGGGAAAGAAGAGATTGACTGGGCTTCATTAGCATGCATGGGGCTGCTTGCTTGCAGGTACAGGTGACGACAACCTGGCTCCGCAGAAGTAAAGGCAAAGCAGCCAGCAGTGGCATGCAAGATGGAAATCAACGGTATACTGCTCGAGTAATGTCCTTACCGGCTCCAGCAATGGATCAGCATGTGGGTTTCAGCAAGACGCTGGCCAAGACCTGAAGCATGGATGCCAACAATTGCTCCAGCTTCGGCTATGGACAACCCAAGGCGATGAAACAGCAAACGGAGGACAAAGTAGCAACAGGGTAGGCTGGTGGAAAAAAAGGAGGAAAAAAAATATTATTTACAACCTCAGGGATTCCCGAGGCTCCCCATATGGTAGTTTTGGTGTGCTTTGCCCAAGGGTTGGTACATATATAAGGAGAAAAACACTCCAAATTAACATCAACTAACGATATGGTACTAATTGATGTTGCATCCTCCACCTTTACTAATGGGTCTATATAATCATTAAACCCATTAGCAAATAAATGCATGGGCTCTTAGGATGTATTGGGATTATTGCACATGGGCTTTGAGAGCTAGTGGCAAAACTGAGATTTTATTATTTTTCGGAATTAATTATTTTCAGGATTAAAATAATTTTAAAAAGTCTAGAATTACTATTTAAGCCATTAAAAATACTCTGAAAGCTCAAAAAATTCGGAGAAAATTCTCATAGACATTCTAGAACATGATGAACTCAAATAAAGTATTTGAGGCTCGGCAAAGATATTCTTAGAGCATATAAAAATAGATTATGCTCCTAGAAAATTAGAAAAAGGCTCTAGAGAAAGCTAGAAAATTTTTCAAAAGCTTATGAGAGATAGGTTGATGGATGATGAACTCATAGGAGTGATTTGGAATACACAAGGAATTTAATCACAGAGAAAGACAACCATATGTTAGAGAAGGATAAACGACTTACTAGACGCAGCGTTTTGAAGAGTTTACTCACAACACGCAAAGCCGGACAATAAGCAAATATTACATCATGCAAACACTCATCAAATTAGTTTAGAAAAATTTAAAATTCATATTTTTTTCTACAACTAAATTTTCTCTAACTAAAATTAAACTTAGAAAATTTTATCTAAATATTAAAATTATTTATTTATTTTGTGTTTTCTAAGCACAACCTAAAATCAGAAATTTTAGGGTGTGACAACCACCGAAAGGTCAACTCTAGCCGAGTCTCTTTCAACTCCTTATCCTCCTTCCACTATATGATCCCTTTCCTTTCGGCGGTGGAATCAACCGTTACAAACTTTTCGAGCCACACCACAATCTCTTGGGTGGTCTCCGGTGACACCTAACCGTCTAGGACCGAAGATCCACGAGTAACAAATACGAATCATGAGATTGACAATATGCACAAATGCTCAAGAGGTGGCTTGCTCTCTAATTTAAATTTCTCTCTGATCCACAATTAGATTTGGCTTTAGGAAGCAATCACTCACTAAGAGAGGATTAGAAAGGTTTGCAAAGGCTCTAGAAGTGTTAGAGTATCAGCAGAATCAGCAGCCCTCAAAGGAGAGGGCTTGGGGTTATTTATACCTCACTCCCAAAAACTAGCCATTATAGAGCCGTTGAGCTCTGGTCGCCCATACCGGACATGTCTGGTACACACGGCCACAACACACTAGGTTAGTCTCTCTTGCTCTCTCTCACTCAAACCTCACATGGGTTGTCTTGAGCACTTATGTAAGATCATCTATCACATGTTGCATCCCTCGTAATAGTACGGTATTCCTATTTAACTCAAGATTAAAGACAAACACGAATCGAATCACTTGAGTTGATTTCTTTCACTCTAATGCCATAGCTTTTGATCTTCATCATGTGAGGGTGTCAACATATCCAACTTGATCTTCCCTTCTTGAGCATAGCCATCTTGAGCGTGTGACTTGTTTCCATTTACTAAATGTATGATATTCCAAAATGCACCAAGTCAATTTCATAAATCTTTCAACAACTGTGATATTGATCCTTCACATTGACACAAACATCATAGCTTGATTGATACCTCGACTAAATGCAAATACTTTCTTCTTCATCCTAGTTAGGTTCTTCGGCCGCCAAGCCATCACTTGCCCTTCACCCTTGCTTAGTACCTCGAAGTCTTTCCTTGCTATCTTCACCTTCTCAAGCCATCAAGTCACATCATGTGTTGAATCATTAATCAAATGTACATCCATTTGTATTATTGTCTTCTTCATTCTTTATACTAGCAAGCTTTCTATATAAGACCCATGTATATATCCAATCCAACATGTCTTTTATACTCAATCCCAATACGCTTGCTTTAATTATTGGAGCCTCACAATATAAAAGCCTTCTCATAAACTCATATGCATTGTTGCCTTGTGATCAAACCAGTTTAACCATTCAACAATCCATCATTTTGGCTTTACGCATGTGAATCAAACACCCATAAGATAACCAATTTTCTGTATGACACTTAGCAATAATATTAGTTCTTTAATCGCATTATCATCCAATCATCCAAAACCCACTAAGAGGGCTAGATGCACTTACAAACACCCACACACACTCACCCCCTATTAACACAAAAAGACAAACCCTAAGCAAACTATACTATTTTTCTTATCTTATTTACTGAACAAACTTTGTTTCAATATTTCCTTTTGTATATGGACTTTTCTAGAGTAACATGGGTGAACAGTGCCTGCGCTACAGTTCTGTTCATGTTGGCCCTATTCTAGGCCCTACCAGGCGCCTTGGCCCAGGCCTCGGTCATCCCTGGCCCGGCTTATTTGGAGGGATGTTTAGCTTGACTTGAGGGCTCAAATCGAACATTGCAGACGCTAGAAGGTTGTTTCAAGATCATGCATGTATCAACTCGATATACTGAAATTGGAGTAAAATACAATCTTCTTTTTCAAAGAAAAATGTACAGGTTAGGTTAGCTATATTATTATATAGTACCGTGCTTGTTTTTTTATTATTAAAAACTACACCAATATCTCCTTTGCATATGCGCACGCACGAAGATTTATCGATGGATCGGAAGACAGCTAGCATCATGAACAGCGTGGTAGTACACATATTAGCCACACCCATCATGTTGAGCGCTTAATTAGCATCCGAGAGCCATGCATTGGTGAGGTGTTGATAAATACATTTTGCTGCAAGTTGCAAACATGTGGTGCAGGAATTCTCGTCGGCAGTAGTAGTCAATTAGAGATATGAAGGCACGCCGTCTAGGCGGCCTCCCAGCGTGTCCACGTAAGCTTCATTTAGGTTGCCCGTTGAATAGAAACTGCACGGTCTAGATGAATCACCTTGTTCTCTTTGCATGCATTCGACCATTCGACTAGCGGCTGCATGCACATTGAATGCAACATGGATAAACGACATGTACTGTATAGTCATGTCATTGATTTCTATCACCACCATCCACCACTGCCTACCACTTTGTTGCACTAGGCAAGTGGACACATTCAATGCTTGTCGTCTATAAATAGAAATTTATCGATAGAACATGCATGTATGCAAGGACAAAGTAAAAAACTTGGCTATTCTTCATAAAAAAAAGTTACTACAACACATGAGAAGAATTTACCATCACATGCATGCATGCAAGGACAAAGTAAAAAAAATTCAGTTGTTCTTCGACTACAAAAAAGTAACAATATAAGAAGAAAGTCTATGCATTGGTTAAACATGGAAAAGAGAAGATGCCCCGAGAAAAGAGTTCCCTCACCTGTTTAGGAACCAGCCGAATCTCGAGGACGAGATTCATTTTAAGTAGGGTAGGTTTGTAACATCCCGAAAAATCCATAAATCAAAATCACTCACATTAAAATTTATTTTCAAAATCTATTTTGAAAACTATAAATCATTAGAGCTCTGTCATCTCATTTGCACTTTTATCCACCTCATATATCTCCCCCTGCTCTTGTCGCTCCAATTATATTCCAGCGCACCGATCGCTCTCTCTCTGTCTCTCTCGCTTTGCTCCCCCTCGCCGATGCCCGACAACGGCGTGCGCCGACCCCCACCACCATTATCGCCGCTGCACGCCCGCGCCCGGATCCATTGCCGATTGCGCCGCCGCGACACCACGCCACGTGGACCCCACCACCTCGCCTCGCTGGTTGTGCCGAGGGACCCACCTCGCACTCTCCCTCTCTCTCCTCCATGCATAGCAGCAACACGACAAACGCCTCCTACATTTTTACCACGTGCAAATGGCAACACCAAGCAGGCTGAGTACATCCACATTTTTACCGGCAGCTTCTCGTCACTTTAAACATGCATGCAAATTAGGCACCGTCCATTTGCATGCAAGAATATTTGCATGCTGAGAACCTTCACCAGTGACGCTGCCCATCACTACACCACCTCGCTACGCGCCGCACCGCCCTGCCTAACTCTGCCTCGTCCTCCTCGCTTTGTCCCATGAACAGCAGCAGCACAGCAACGCCATTAGTGGCAAGCTGCCGAGCGTGGCCCAGCTCCTCCCCGGCCGTCTACAAAACCGGAAGCCGAGGCTGAGGTGCCCTCCTCCTCCCCGCGACCACGCTGAGCCGTTCAGCTCCACAGCCACCCATTCCTCGCTCACCTTCTTCCACCTCCCGACCGAGCACTCTCTCTCTGTTCTCGAGCACAGAGAGCGCGTCCCGTCGATCCACCTTCCCGAGCTGCAACTGGCTAAGGTGGCTAGCCTACATGAATCCCCTCATCCTCCTCTCCATCCCTACGCTCTCGGTTTCGGGAGCGGTGGCCAGAGTCGCCGTTGGGCAAAGCTCCAGGAGCTAGCCATGGCGGACGAGCTCACGAACACCAAGTCCAGTACCTCTGTTTCCCGTAGCTTTGCTAGCTTCTCTCTCTTCCTTGCCATGCATGTGTGTATGACGTGCGGGCCCTGAGCAACACATGCACAAAGCAAGCTGCACCCAGTGAACATTACGTGAAGCCCAAATCACCTCTCCAGTAATCACGTGCACATGTTCACCTCCTCTCCAAAAGTTCATATTTATTTATCGGGACAGCCACCTTGCAAAAATAATATCTCTCCCATCCGACCTCCGATTCCATCACTTCTTCTTTCTGAATTCATCTAAAATCATAATCTATCTCCCATAAAAATCTCATAATTTTCAGAACTCATTTATATTTATGTGATTATTTATTTGTGCTTGTCGTCACGTACTTCAAGTCCTTGCATGCAGCAATGGCAAGGCTGAAACAAGTGCATGCATTCAGGGAATCAGCCATCTACATGCATGCAATGAGTACTAGGCAGCAAGTGAATGCATTTAATGAAACATATACAAAATTGAATGAGCAGCATGCAAGCACGGGTTCCTCCAAAGATAGGTAACAAATGTAGGCTCCACTTTACATACATAAAAATTGCTATGGGCAGCAAGAATTTACACATGTAATAATGCCTTCTCCTTTTACGTAGAGGAATTTACTGTCACTAAATTTTTACATGAAAGGAAGCAACCCCTAAGACCATAGCAAGGACCTCTTTACCAATTTACTGATCAGCAGGAATCTAAAACACATGTGGTTTCTTGTCCATCTGCAACAAAAATTTACGGCTAGCTAAAGCCAATGTGCAGAGGGAGAGCAGGAGTCTCAGACGGCAAAAGCAAGGTCAAAGAAAGAAGGTAGTTGATTTTATCTCTACACGTGTCTATATATTGGAGTGAAAAATATTCACCCACGCGATAATTTAATGTTTGATCTTGCATGATGGTACTGAGCTTTTGCATGCTGTAAAACAGTAAACATAGTGAGTGGTTGCCTTCTCCAAACATGCATGCATGTGTGCTCAGTTATGCATGCCGGAAGAGTAGGCATTGCCTCCAAGATGCATGCATGCATGGACTAGCTACTAGCCTGCATACAGAAATAGGCCATCATACTATGCCATGCGCAAGAATCAATGCTCTCCATCCTCGATAGCATAAGCGGACGGGGCCCGGCGACCCTGGGCGCCAGCCCGGCTCCCTGCGACGGCGCCTGAGAGGTCTACTACTCTACTCGGAGGTTGCATGTGGCCTAACGACAGAGCGAGTGGTTCCAAAATAAAAAAAATTATACTGCTACTTTATACTAGAGTAGTAGCACAAAAGCAAGCCTGCAGAAGCTCATTAATTAAATGAAGCTGGTGTTTGAACTAGAGCAGCTATTCATATTAGGTCACACATTTTGTACGAGATTATATATGGGTCAAATGCACAATGAATTTTGGCTGCATATTAGGTCACACATTTTTTTCTTTTTTTTGGAGAGCTGCCTATTCGCTTATCTTGTCAGCCATTCCAATACATAGTTACATCTTTTTCTATCTCACTTCTCGTGTACACATAGTTTAATGTATATAAGAAACAATTTTCTTATATCTTTCTTATCTCATCGGCACTTTACGTGGTCGAGACTACCATATCACGCAAAAAGCATTCCTCGAGGCAAATCCTTAGCAATCTAGGTGCGGTTATTCGCACGGAAGGGATAGTGAAGCTAGATCGGTCTCGCAGGATAGCCTGGCTCACAATTGAGATCCCCGCTCGAGAATAGCACCGAAGGTGTGACTACGGAGTGCTTCCATGGTAGCCCTTGTGCGGGCGACTATGATTTCAAGAAAATGTCTCGACGTAGCAATTGCCCATTTTATATCACAGAAGAATGTCCATGTCAATGATGTGAACTATGTGGCTTTCCATCAAACATATGGCCAACTACGTAATTACATGAGCTGGTGTCACATTCTGAACACTAGATATCAGCTTCTACGTATGGAAAAAAAATGGGCTTTTAATGCACATGTAAATCTTTTGAAGCGACTTGCACGATCTGCTCAACTTATGGTGATATCCTTCCACTTAGACCCTCTGCTTTCGAACCATGCATCCACCAGCCTCATGTGTTGGGACGAGTCATGTATATTGGACCTGATCCACCGGAGACTTGACGTGAAGAACTAGATAGAGAGTTGTTCAATCTGTTGCAGAGAGTGGCCCCAGTTGGCAATCCCATAATAAACTGAAAGGTACGTTTTCCCATCATGTATCATTTAGTTATTATTTCATCCTAATAAATCTCACTGACACCTACATGTTTCTTGCTCCCTTGTAGGAGATCCAGCAATGGGAACAATTAAATCCGAAGGGACCTTTACGAGGCCCGAGATTATATCCTCTTCGTTGTTGTTAGCTTCACCATGCAAGTCGAATTTCCTATTTCTACTGCGCAGACAGTAGCCAATAGCATTCTAGAGCCTACTCACCAAATTCCCACAGGGAAAATTTTGTACGATATAAGTAGGCACTAGAAGGCAGCGTATGCAGTGTTATCTCCAATGTTGTGTTTATATTATTATATTATGCCAGGTTATGTAGCTGTTATTATTCTATGTAATAAGCATGCATGTAGAGGACAATCCTCTCCTCCTTACGTGCTTGCATTTGGTGGGCTCTTGCTTTGGACCGTTTGTATACAACGAATGGCAATGTGAGGGCCTATTTATTTCTTCATATTGTTGTCCCCTTTTATGTTTATGAGGCTGCAGGCTGGAAATGTCTGAAGAGGCACGCATCATGCGTCCACTCTTGCTAATATAATAGTAGGTTGCCGACCATCCCTTTCGAATAATGCCACCATTTTTGGTTGTGAGCTCTGTGAACATGAGAAATTAAATATATTTTAGATATAACAAAAAACTAGAAGACTCATTAAATATAGAAGTAATATCTATGGCCTACAACAAAAAAGATGAGGCTGTCGCCCCTATGCTGGGGTGAGTGAGAGAGGAGTATAGAGTAGAGGCATGTGGAGGTGGCTTCTCCACTCAGTGCCGACCTGCATGTGCCATTGGACTGCTGCTTATTTGCTATGGGGCCCGAAGTAAGGTGCAGTATATAGTTGGCCGGGAATCTTTGCTACGCTCTTGGCCAACAAAAAAAGAGGGAGAATGTTGGCTTAGAAAAGAACAGAGAGACTGGGAGGGAGAGATAAAAAGAATATTATTCTTTCTTTATATTTCTAAGGCATCGGACAACCAAAAAAAGAACAGTTTTAATTTAAAAACCCAAAACAAACATCACACAAATGAGTATGTAGAAGCATGAATGGTACACCATGTCCCTATGGCCTGTATTTTATTTTATTTTTAGTCCTGTCATTATTGCAGACTCAAATGCATAGTTAAATCAAATTCAACATATTACTGAAAATGCAAAATTTAGTGTGTTTCGAGGTGGGGTACAGCAAAGTAGAATAAAGGGTGTCATAGAGCTGGGTACTTCCATTTTTTAACGGATATAAGGGAGTATATCGTACTAATGTGCAGATAACCACCATATGAAGCATTGTCATTAACATACATGATACAAGCAGTGTAAGTGGAAGGTTCCCAAATCAAATTATAATAATATATCTTTGAGGCATGAAAACAATAACACACATTATAACTAACACGATAGCATTCGCATATATTAAAGACAGTTTAATTGGATTTATTTAATTACTTACAAGAGCTCACACAGATAACCAACATTATCGTTAGGTATGTAAAAACTTACTCACAATAGCAATTATTGCAGGAGAACTCACATCGTGTTCCCATGATATTTCCTCCATACTATGGTCTGCTCTGCTTAGATGGGAGCGTATGGCTTTTATAGAGTCTACTACACACATAGGTGAGCCCTAACCACCAGCGAGATATGGTGAATCTTTGTAGCTTGTGCTTTTGCAAGGGCTTTTGTATTTGCTTTCATCTCATCTATCGAATCAGAAAGACTCATGCCTCCAACAAAATATTTGCTTGGTTCTCACACACCAATTGCCTTAGCTTGATCCAGTGTGGTTGCCAATCTTATAATCTAGCGTAGTATCAAAATACTATTTTAGTTCCTCAACTAAGCCAGAATGAACCATATCACCAATACAACGACATAGATACTCATTAAGAACCAACTCATGATCATGGACCCATAGTACACAACTTCTGAACCTTAAATTTGGCCTATACTTTGCTATCAAAAAAAAGGATTGGCAAGGGAGTGATCACGACAAGGGAAGACCACAAGGGAGTAATGGGTAGGCCAACTTGGGCCGGTCGGGGAACATGCTAGAAGTGGGTTTTGGGGGGCTCTTTGGGCCAAGAGCTAACCAAAAACCAAACCATATATTACTATGCAAAGTCGATGCTTAATACGTGTTAATCAAACCAAGATCAAACCTATTGGCTAGCTAGCTTAAACTGAAAGCCAAAGGCTTAATTTTGCTTGATAAAAAATAATTTTTAGCCTTACTTGATATAACCAAAAGCAATTGCTAACTTTCATTCGGCATTTTTATTGAGCCCTGTTAGGCTACTAGAAATCGTCTTCATACTTAAACACATGTATTAACACATAAACAGGCGACTCATGAAATGATTTGGTAGGAGATTAAGTGTGTAAAACCGAGGGTGTTACAACCTACCCCCTTAAAAGAATCTCATCCCGAGGTTCAGAGTAGGTAAAGAGAAATGGAGAAAATGCAATTACATTACATAGATCTAAAATGACATGGAGATTACACGACCAAACCAACCCGAAACTTCTAACCACTCAATCTAGCAACCGAGCTAAATGGGAACAATAAAGGAACAACAAAGTAATGATAATCTAGAACATGGATTCAGAGCAGGCAAAAAGAAATGGAGGAAACGTGATTACATTACATAGATTTGAAATTACACGGTGATTATACGACCAAAGCAACTCGACACTTCTAACCACTCAATCTAGCAGCCGAGCTAAACGGGGACAATGAAGGAGCAACAGGATAATGATAATCCAAAACATGGCGTATGTCCAACATATCCGGAAGCAATCGAGTGGAAAGGGAAACATTGTGAACTCTAAGGCTAAACTCAACCTCTGGGGATGGAAATCAGATCCTCTGCTTCGTCAACGTACTTGGTGGCCTCTAACAACCTAAATCCACATGCTAGGCTTGAACTCCTAGCACTGGCCTGCAAATCTTTTCCCCTAGCTAGCTTCTCCCTAGATCTAGCAGAGCTTCATCATAGAAGAGAGATTTGCTCAGCGATTTTTGTGTTTAGGATTTGGAGAGTTGGGGTGGCGAAGGAGAGGAACTTAGGGTTGCATTTATAGCTCAGCGGGAAGGGGTGAGTGGTTGCGTGGTATGGTGCACCGAGGACAACAAGGCTGAGTGGGAGGGAAAATGATGGTGGGTCACGTGGTGGGGTGGCCAAAGGCCATGGTGTGCTTCGCACTCAAGCCTGCGCACGAAAAAGAAAAGGAGGGGACAGGGTTCGCGCGACGTAGAGGCGCGTGGGCGATCGAGGAAAGAGATAGGGGGTTCGGTATGGACTTGAAGGCGAGAGCCGACAGAATCAATTTGTAAAGGAAAAGAGCATGGCAATGTTCATCTCACACAGGTCTAAAACTATGCGGAGAGGAACTTAGGGTTGCGTTTATAGCTCGGCGGGAAGGGGCGAGTGGTTGCGTGGTGCGGTGCACTGAGGATGGCGAGGCTAAGTGGGAGAGAAAATGATGGCGGGTCACGTGGTAGGGTGGCCAAAGGCCATGGTACACTCCGTACTCAAGCCTACACACGAAAAAGGAAAGGGAGGAGATAGGGTTCCCGTGACGTGGTGGCGCATGGGCAATCGAGGAAAAAAGATAGGGGTCCCAGTATGGACGTGAAGGCGAGAGCCAAGGGCGTCAATTTGTAAAGGAAAAGAGGATGGCAACGGTCATCTCGCATTGTGTCTAAAACTATACGAAAAAGTTATACTGCTTCCTAGAACTAAAGCGACTACCTAACCATCTAGACTAATTATGAGTAGCAAGATATTAAACATGCATTACAATAGTTATTGCAAGAAATGATATGCTTTTTCAGAAGACCATACATAGCTTCATGAGGATACAAGACAAACACATTGCTTCAAAGTACAACGAAGGGTACAACATTCGGAGAAAGGCAAGGACACGTGCTACTGAGAACAAGGTACATCTCCACAACGGCTAATCCACTTCGTCGAGGCAGATGGCTTCACGGCTGTTCTCCCGAGGTTCTCCGATGGGGTTAGGTTGTCTTGAGAAAAAGGGGAGACTCCACCTCGAGGAGGCTTCCACGGGAGTGGGCGGTGGAGCGGTGGGTGTTGCCACATTCCTCTCTCGCTCCAAGGCATAGATGGGTATCCCTTCCGGGATCGAGGGTTTTGCACATCTGGGGTAGGCGTCCTCCGTTGGCCTCGGGCGAAGAGGTAGGCGTCTCTTAGCCGCTTAGCGTAGCGGTCTCCGCCTCTCGCATGGCTTCGGCAGTGGCGGTCTCACGGCTTTCAGCGATGGCGGCTTGGGCGTGCGCCATGGCAAGGCTCACATGGAGCTTAAATTTGAAGCGCTCGGCCTCTTCGGCTCGGGCGATGCTCTTCCTCAACTTCGGTGGCCACCTGGTCATGGTGCTCATCCAGGGGCCAGCGGAGATATGTGGCTAGGGATACCACGGTGGGGTCGCCCTTGCGAGGGGGACGTCCCTCGCAGAAGCCCGCGCATGCGGGTTCTCCGAACGGAGAGTCCCGGGTCCGACGGCGGAAAGAACCTCATGGGGGTGCGGGCGAGGGAATCGGCGTAGATCGGCATAGGATTCGCGGACCTTTGCGAGCTACAGCCTTGGTAGGTGTCGGAAAAGCGAAAGCCGATGGTGGTGGCACTCCAACCATCTATGTTGGGGGAGTTCTCACTCTTCCCAATGTAGACGGTGACTTCACACCGCTCGGTGCCATGCTCTACGAACTCACAGCCCTCATACACGGGGCGATCTCGGATTCCTAGCCACTGCGTGGTGGTATCTGAAGCTTGGGAAATCCCTCTACACCCTGACAGTCTTCTTTGGTCCAAACTCCTTCCGCCTGCCTTATGGGTTGGATAGGAGGGTTGGTAAGTTGAAGACAGGGGTATAGTGGCTCTTGTGAGGCCATGAGCTCAGGAAGGAAAAAGGTTAGAGGAATGGTTAGCAAGCGTGGGGTGTGGTGAAGATAACTGGGGGTGGCTCCCTTTTGTAGAGGTCCGAGCAAAGGCGTCTCAAGAAGATTGACCGATCTACAAAGTGGTCGGGGACAGTCGACAGGTTGGACTTGGGCTTAGTGTGCCGGCATCGGCGGCTTTGGAGGCATGGCCGCGGCATCACGCTCGAGGGGGAAGAACAGACTTCACTCGATGTGAGATGAGTGAATGACGGAGGCCACGCGGGGATGTCGAGCATGAACGCAGGGGTCAAAAAGGAGGACCAATACGAGCGCAAAAAGAGGGAGACAGGAAACATGGGTGAACGAAACCGAAGTGACCCAACCGGGTGAATACAACACAGTGATCGTGAGCAGCATGATGGGGACAGGTGTCACAGGAACCAATAATTTTCAGCCTTTGGATCATCTTTTGCTTTTTATTTTTCTCTTTCTTCTTTTCCTTGAATATACCTAGAATCCACCGCACACTGTCACAATATACTAAAGGGTGTCATCAGGAACAGGAACTCAATTACATATAAAACTGTGATGGAAAATACATATTAGCTTTTTGTGAGATATTTTTTAGTACAGCGTACATATGATTCCTAAGATTTGATATACCAAGAAGGTCATCTTCCACAATGTGGTAATACAAAACCAATTAGCTTCTATTGAGATAGTTTCGAGTACCACATATACATGGTCTCTAAAGTTTGATATATCAAGCAGATCGCCCGCAGCGAAGCGTGGGCACACGTTGACAGGTTGACAGGTGGGACTTTGGGCTCAGTGTGCCGGCATCGGTGTAACACCTGTGTTTTTGCATCCTTTTAAAAATCACCAAAAATTTGAAATTTTTAAATCTTTACAACAAATTAAAAACTTGATTAGTTTATTTCCCGCAAAACCATATTTAAAAATCTTTTTCAAAACTCTTGCATTAAAATTCACCCTATGCATCGCGTGCTTCATCAAGCACCCCTAAATCACTGTTGCACTGTGTTGACAAAGCATGCACTCCGTTTTCAAAATTCTTTCCTTTGGTTCATGTGTACCGGGTTTGTGAAGAAGAGAGGGACGTGCAACAGTGACTTGGAGCCGCGAGCGCCGTGCATGCCGTCCAGCATTGCGCCCGTCCCTCTCCCCAAAGTATCGCACACCACGGCCGCTCGTGATGTCCCCTCACCGCACGACCGAGACCGCACGCCACCGCCCCACGACACCGCTCGTGCTATCGCTTCACGCACGACCGACATCACGCACCACCGGCGCCGCTCGTGTTGTCACCTCGGTTCCCCACCCGATGTCGCGATGCTCGCCGACGATCGCGCGCACCCAGCCACACACTCACCTCCCCGGATCCCGCCATCGACCGCCTATAAGACCCCCTGATGCCCCTTCTTTCACTCAAAGCACCCCCAAATTACCCCAACTATCAGCATAAATCACCCATAAAAGCTCCACTAATCAAGCGCCGATCAAGTGGATTAATTCAAGAAGTCAAAAATGGAGTTTTACAGTCCAAAGATTACTGAAGAAGACAACAAGAAGTTTGAAGTACACCGTCAGAAGCAAAAGTTGAAGCCTGCGAGATGGACCTAGATGAAGAAGTGTTCATTGTCACCCTTCTGGCTATCCTAATCCCGCCCCTCATTGGATTTACACTCTTGTATATCATTGTAATGTGTCCACTACCTTATGAAAGACATTAGGCTACCCGTTGAATTAAAGAAGTTCGAAAGTATTATTCAAAACTTATGTTTGCACCAGAAATATTTCTAAAATTATCAAAGGAAAAAGAGGAAAAAGAAAAATGGCATGGTCAAAACCACTAAAGGAGAGTACAATGACTCCCCCTTTTCTCAGCATACACGACAAGAGTCACCCTCACCAGTACTCGTCGTATCCCATCACCTGGCCGCATCACCTCAATAGTGCTACACTATGCAGTGGGACCCAATCCCCATTCCCCCCTTCTTCAACACATCCAAGACCAGTCAAAGCCGGTCAATCTTCCCAAACAAGCTTCACCTCGACACATTATAAAAGACCAAGCCAGCCATCTTACTTCACCATTCCAAGTTTCTTGAACTACTTCATCACCACTCCACACCATCTGAATCGCCTCGCCATCAGCCTTCTCCCTTCCCATAGAAGCCAGCCACATTCACCACCACCCACAAAGATGGTGAAAGAGTGCGGATGCGTGGCAACTGCCTAAACACGGAAGGATTTCCCCAACTCCTATACGATACCATGCAAATACTTGGCATCCAAGAGCGCATAGTGTATGAGGGCTGCACGTATGAAAAGCATGGCAAAGCATTGTGTGGTCACCATCTACATCACCAAGAGTAAAGACTTCCTCGACGTCACCAAAGCCTGGAGCACGACTATCACCGGATTTCGCTTCACGGACGCCTACTGAGCTGCCGCCCGCCAAGCCCTACGACACCTATGCAAGACCTACAAGGATCACCCCATCATGGAGTTCGTGACCATCTGCATGAAGACCCTCGATGAGTCAACTGAAGCCCAACGAAGTGCATCACCAAGCGGATGAAGGACCAAGGAGCCCTAAAGTAAAGCAACCTGGCTCGATGAAGTAAAATTAGTCATCCTAGGGAGATGTCCTCGTAGCCTAGTTGCACTCTCTCTTCCCCTCCCGTTATTGTAATCCCCCCATTGTACTCGAAACAGTATGTCTCGCGGTCCCCATAATATTCAAGCGCTTCCCAACAAAACGACATCACTACGCTCATACAATGTCAGCTAAATAATCAATGGTGGTATAAATCACAACACTATCAGCCTAGAAATATCTGGAAATAATAATAGAAGATTTAAGGCTACATCTTCTAAGTGGGGTAGATCCGGACCCCGTAATTAGAAACACTAATCAGATGGGCGGAAACAAGTTAAGAATAAGCTACTTAAGAAGAAGATTTTTAGATGAGGAGTGGAATCCTAAGAAGGGAATAGTGCAAATTTCTTGATGAGAAATGAAACCCTAAGTTCACTGTGATTGTTGCTCAAAAGAAGCAAAAACAAGAACACTATCATCATAAGCCAGAAGAATTAGGAAGAATAAGGCACGAGATAGCTCGTGGCTTGAGAATAAAGGGCGAATCATAGAAGTACAAACCACATATGATGCACAGATATTAATCTTGTTTAATTGTGCGTGTCAGCTACTGATCCAGGGGCCGACATATGATGCACTGATGGACCCTAAAAATTAAGGGCCGACAATCGGCGGCTTTGGCGGCATGGCCGCGGCATCACGCTCGAGGGGGGGGAACAGCGGACTTCACTCGACGTGAGATGAGTGAATGACCGAGGCCATGCGGGGATGTCGAGTACGAACGCAGGGGGGGTGAAAAAAGGAGGACCGACACGAGCGCAAAAAGAGGGAGACAGGAAACGTGGGTGAACGAGACCGAACGTCACCCAATGGGGTGAATATAACACAGTGATCATGAGCAGTGTGATTGGGACAGGTGTCACAGGATTCCTGGCTTGTTCTATGCCAAATAATAATTTTCAGCCTTTGAATCATCCTCTCGCTTTTTTATTTTTCTCTTTCTTCCTTTTCTTGAATACACCTGGAATTCACCACACCTTTGTCACAATATATTGAAGGGTGTCATCAGGAACTCAATTACATAAAACTGTGATAGAAAATACATATTAATTTTTTGTGAGATATTTTTTAGTACAACGTACGTATGATCCCTAAGATTTGATATACTAAGAAGGTCATCTTTCACAACGTGGTAATACAAAAACCAATTAGCTTCCATTGAGATAGTTTTGAATACTACATATACATGGTCTCTAAAGTTTGATATATCAAGCAGATCACCCGCAGCGAAGCGCGGGCACAAGTGGCTAGTATATATTGATGTTTCGGGCCAAATTTAAACCACAAACATGTGGTGCACAAATTCTCGTCAAGCATCCGCTGGCTATATTATATAGTGTAATGATGCTTCGGGCCAAATTTAAATCACAAACATGTGGTGCAGAAATTCTCGTCATGCATCCACTAGCTAGTAGTACTGTCTGCATGGCACATGACCAATTTACACTGTGCATGCGATTTGATGGGTTACTAATCTTATAATCGCATGCACGCAAGGCCCCTAATAAATATGTGAAACTCAAGCCGTAAATTTTAACCAAATTAAACAAACATAAATGCACTCGTAATACCGTCCGTTGTTATATATGTGTGCATGCACGCGCAAACAGGTAGCTAAGGCCCTGCTGGTTTGCTTCTGTAGTCCCCTGTTCTTTTGAGTGCTGCCTTAGTTGCAGCTGCTAGGCTGGTGCTGCATGCAGTAATAATAATGCTGAGTTGAGTCTGCCGACGATCTCCTCCGTTGTTACTGTGAAGCCCTCCTCCACCTGTAGATCGAAAACGTGTAATTATTGTAGTTTACCTCTCTTCGTTCTAAATTATAACATTTTTATTTAGATATATGTTTTATTATAGATCTACACATAGTGCGTATATCCAAGTGCATAGTAAAAATTATGAATTTAAAAAAACATCTTATAATTTGTAATAGATGGAGTGACTCGCAAGCGATCTCTCATGATAGATGGTCATCGTCATTGGTATAGCGGAAAAACCTGGCACATGTTATACAGTAAACAAACGGTATAATATGCCAAACTAATTTGTATGGCATGAATAATCAGAAAAAGGTCTATACAAGTTTCTGTATATGAGGTTTTATTTGTTGTAAGGTGCGTAGTAGGGGTGTTGTAGGGAGATTATGAAATTCTAATTCAACCTCTTCTATGGTCATATTTTTTTTTTTTTCTTGAACACACAAAAGGTTTACGCGTTTTTGTATTAAGGTGAAAGAAAATTCAATACAACATGTCTTAGCGGTGTCTTAGACGGTCAACAAGGTGTACATGAATGCTCGGAACCTGCCTAGTGTACTACAAGCTCTTCTAAGATCATGCATGTACAATGGAGATGCTTAGACATATATAGTGCTTAGCTACTAGGAAAGAGAATCGTTTTCTTTTAATTTTCTCTGTATCGTCATATGCACATATCGCTTGGTCGTACTCCAGAAGCTCTTATTAGATATGCTAATAATGACGTAGTTGATCTATTATACTGTATTTTTTCTTTTTAAAGAAATTAACCTTTCTTAAACATGTGTGCTTGGTGCATGTGGCTGTACTGTTCATGCACTTTTGTCTAAACACCTGTCATTATACATAACTTAATTAGGAATAATATACATTGCCTGTCATTTGGATGGCATATATAAAAGCATGTTGTCAGCTTGTGCTCCGGGCTAAAGGCTACCAAATGAAATTAGGTGGATTGGTTAAAAAAAGAGAGGTGGTAAAGGTTTGTCTAATTTTTTAATTAACTTTTTAAATGGTTACATGACAATAAATATCCACAAAACCATTGTTGTGGTTGTTAACATTTACATTTTCTATATACATGACGCTATAGCTTATTATTTTACAATTTTGTAAACAAACATGGTAAACTTAAACTTTGTAACTATCATACCTTACAAAAACAAGTTATTGACATTTTTATTATTGTTTATTACAAGAGAAACATTTTACTATTGTAATCGATGTCATTATAAGATGGAACAACTAAATAAAAGGCATAATACCTTATTTCTTGTTTCACAACTAGTGAGAAGATTTTTGTGATTTTATCCTTTTATATAGACTAATATGGGAATCCAAGCCCTTGAAGACGAATGAGGCCCTTTGGATCCAAACTTGAGTATATGCAGCATACAGATATGTTTTTGTTTGGTTACGTAATGATAATTCTTCACTTTTCTGAGGTTCTTGGGTCCAAACTTTTATGTAGCCTAAACATATATTTATTTGGTTGTTAAAATTTTCATGTGCATATATAAAGGCATAACCCTTCTCTTTTGTCCATAGTTCACAATACATATCTTAAGGTAACTATAAATTCTCAAAGAAAATGTGAACTAGGGGCTGATCTGTCTGTATATAGGGATGTCTCACTTTCTCACAATGAGATCAAGCTAAGAACACACAAGAATTGAAGTAGGACCAATCTACTGTTGGACCAAAATATTATACCAATTAGGAAACTAGATTTCTCTCTCTCCCAATCTTATCATGAAATAGTAGAAGTTAACAAAGTTGCGTTTCTTGCCATTTCACTTTAATTTGTATTGCAAAGTAGTTATCCTGATAACATGAAACATAAATATAAATGGGTTATAATATGGTTGATGATAGTACTTACAATTTGTATTTTGCGATAGTACTTACAATTTGTATTTTGCATTTGCTATGTTCTTCAATTATTAGAAATTAAAATTTCCTAACCAGCATGGCTTTTTATTCATTTGTTACACCAAAAGGCCACAGAATGTTCTTAAGAAATGCAGCATCTATATAGTACAATTATATTATGAGCAGGGTGATGGTTATTTGACTAGTCAAAAGGACAAGGAAAAAAATTTACATGTGCACATATAAAGGCATAATCCTTCCCTCTTGTCCATATAGTTCACAGTACATGTATGTCTTAAAGTAGCTATATAAATTCTCAAAGAAAATGTGAACTCCCAAACTCTACAGATGTATATATGTGATTAGCTAAAAGCTAAAGGCAGACCTATGTAAATGCGCCCTCATAGCGAGGGGCTGATCTATCTGTATATATAGGGATGTCTCAAGGAAGATTAATGCAATTTCACTTTCTCACAATGAGATCAAGCTAAGAGCACACAAGAATTGAAGTTGGACGACCTACTGTTAGACCAAAATCTTATACCTATTAGGAAACTAGATTTTTCTCTCTCCCAATCTTATCATGCAGTAGAAGTTAACAAAGTTGAGTTTAATTTCTTGCCATTTCGCTTTATTTTGTATTGCAGAGTAGTTATCCTGATAACGTGAAACATATATAGAGATATAAATGGGTTATAATATGGTTGATGATAGTGCTGATAATTTGTATTTTGCATTGGTTATGTTCTTCAATTATTAGAAATTATAATTTCCTATTCAGCATGGCTTTTTATTCATTTGTTGCACCAAAAGGCCACAGAATGTTCTTAAGAAATGCAGCATCTATATAGTACAATTATATATGAGCAGGGTGATGGTTATTTGACTAGTCAAAAGGACAAGGAAAACTTGCCTTCGCCGTGATGGTTATCATACAAGTGCAAGCCGTGAACGGCATAACGTTGGCGTGGATGCTGCTGAGGTGGAGCTCCTCAACCTCGGTGAGCACGTTGACGACCACCCCCTTCCCGTTCTCACAGTGGACCCTCACCATAACCACGCTCTTCTCCGACTCCGAGAACCTGATCTCGATCTCTGGCAGCCGTTTCCTCGCCGTCAGTGTGCCTTCTGCCGGCGCCGGCAGCGAGGAGCCATCGTCGTCATCCCGCGCAGCCGCGGCATGGAGGTATGGCTTCTTGACGAGCACCAGGGTCTCGGGGCTCCTGCTCCTGCCGGCCTCCAGGTCTTTTACCTTCTCTTGGAGCTCCTTCATGTGCCTTGTCGCGTCCAAAAGAATGGTCGCCTTGTCCATCTGGTCATCATAAATTAATAACCGATGTACGCTGCATCATGCATGTTGTAATTGCCGCGATCGAACAGCTAGGTGCGGGGAATTTGATCCGGATCAAACCTTCTTGAGGCCTGGAATGACAGCAGAGAGCTCGATGAAGCGCTGGTTAATCTTCTCTCGCCGCTTCCGCTCTGCGATGATGTGGTCCTGGGCGTACGACGCCGCCATGGATCCCAAGCCCTTTAGGCCGGCTGTCCTCGTTGGCGGAGGTACGCCGTAGACCAGATCCGGCGGCGGCAGACCGCGTGTGGCCATGGCAGGCGGGGCCTCCATCATGCTGTTCCAGCTAGTAGGCTGCTGCGTGGAGGTGGCACCGCCGAGGTTCCAGTCCGCGGGCACGTTGTACTTCGCGGTGGTGTCGTTGGTGTCGCCGCCGTCGCCGGAGTTGCAGCGGTTTGGCGCATGGCGGACGACGTCGGCGCCCACGATCGGCTCCTGGACCATTGCAGCTGCTTGCGAAGCCTCGCGGAGCGCTTTGAGCGAGGGGAAGGTAGCCTCGCTGAAGTCACCATGGACGGTGGCGCCGGCACCGGCGGCGGATGCAGGGTTCTCGTGTTGCAGCATGTCCGTCGCCCACTGCATGAATAGGCTCGAGTCCTCCATGTCGCCAGTCGTCTGATGAGTAGCGAGGTGGATTGTGAGTGTGTAGCTGAAGCAAATGATGATGCCCTTATTTTTAGTGACTCGAAGTGCGGACATTAAAGCGCAAGCAGACCTTATCAAAGTAATCTTTTCATTCAAAAGACAGAAGAAGCAGTCTGCATCATGAAAGGCAGCCTACAGCTACTAAAAGTATACTACTAGTGCGTACTAATTGATTATATAATCTCAGTTACCTTTGCAAATGACTTGGAAGACGATGTTGTCTTAATAATGTTCGAATAGCCAAGGAATCCGAGGAAGGCTCTTTTTACAGCTTCCACCCAGCAGCGCGCGCGCGCATACACACACTATGATGCCTCCTGCAAACCAACCGTCTCGACAGTGTTTATGCTCACTTCAGAGGTGACTCAGTAGTTAGTGGACTTTCTCTCGCAACCAAAAGACAAGGAAAAGAATAAGTTATAATTTCCTGAGATTCTAATTATGTGGTCTGTATCTAGTGAAAACGATATTCCACGCCTCCACGGAAAGTGATACACAAAACGTAATTAATATGTTCATTTAATGTCATACGCTACGGAAACGTATTCTTTGCTGAGGGCCTGAAGCCCTCGGCAAAGGCTTTGCCGAGGGCGGCCTTCGGCATGCAAAAGAGCTCAGGGAATTTTGAGTCGGCGAAGACGGTCTTTGCCGAAGGCCCTTTATCGGGCACTCGGCAAAGCCTTTACCGAGCGGTAAAGAAAAAAGCAACCGTCACAGCACCGTCTCCTTGGACGACGTCTTTGCCGAGGGCCGTCTCCGTGGGCCCTCGGCAAAGAAAAGAGCGACCTTCACAGCTTGGATAGCGCCTTTGGCAAAAAAAATTTAATTTAAAAAAAGTCTTTGCCAAGGGTGGGTCCTCGGTAAAAAAAAAATTTAATTTTTTTTTTAAAAGTCTTTACCGAGGGCCTCCACCTATGACCTTCGGCAAAGAAATTTTGCAGGATGTTTCAAAAATCTTTGCCGAGGGCTATGGCCAGGACCCCTCTGCAAAGACCCTTCTTTGCCTAGGGCTCGCCATAGCCCTCGAGGCAGAAATTTAAAATTTTTGTTTGCTTTTTTGCATTCTATCGACACAAGCATTTCATATATTACAACAACAAGTCACATGTTCATATATTTGGCACTATACAACTCTGGCTTCAAGAATTAACTGAGCTGCATGATCTAAAAGTTGTGCTAAATAGGGCCAAAATCAATATATACTAGTATATATACTTATTTATCCTAAATTATAAATCATTCCAATTTTCTTGGAGAGTCAAAGCATCTTAAATTTAACCAAATTTATATTATAAAATAATAACATATCATGATATGAAACAGTATTGTTAGATTATTCATTAATTATATTTTTATAGTATATTTATTTGATGTCATAAATTTTATAATTATCTCTATAATTTTGGTGATACTTGAGATACTTTGACTTTTTAAGAAAAGTTGGGATGACTTCTAATTTGGCATGGAGGGAGTATATGTTTAAGACACCTTCTCAAAGCATTTATTAACAAACCACACGCGTAATATTACTTGTTCTCATGAGTAACCGCGCTTGATCTGTTTTTTGTCTGTGCAGCTGACTAGATCCTGTGATACTGTGAATTGGACAAAACAAAGATCAATTCAAAGGAGAAACAAGATCACAAGATAAATATGGATGAAGTCACAAAATGAGGGAATGTTTGGAACCTAGGAAAATTTTTTTCTATTCTTACGTTTTTCCTTTGAAATTGAACTGGTTCCTATTAAATTCATGTACGATTTCTACAAAAAAAATTATCATGTTCCACTCATGCCCTAACTAAAGGTTGTCATTTACAAGTAACTAGCAAATGTGTCCGTGAGTTACACAAAATCTAATTCGTTTTGCAATCAATTCTTGTATTATTGCTAGTGTATTCTTCGATCTAATTTCGTAACAGCATAGGTCGAGCCTTGATTACATACAGAACATACGGAGGATGCAAGGACAGTTTAGAGAATAAAAAAAAAAGTAGGACGAAAGAGACGCCTCACTTTTTAAGACGAGGTAGAGATAGAAATAAACATATCGTCTCGACCTTGAGCTGATTTCCTCGCAAAATTTATACTTCACCGAATGCTAGCTACCTCCCACACAGCCACACTGCTTTAAAATTAAGTTGCTTGTTCTAAACATTATAACTTTAAATATGGAGGTAGCACTTAGAGTAAGATAGTACTTACACGGCGGAAACTTTCACTTTGCATATATAAATGCGCACACGGCCGGGTTAGGGCATGTTTGTTTCACTAGGAAGTTTGGGGACTAAAGTTTAGCCCATTTTAATCCCTAAACTTTCAAACACCTCTTATTTTTGGAGGTGCTAAATTTTAGTAGATTTAGTCAGTAAAGTGAGACTAAAAGGGACTAAAAGGATACTTTTCCACACCCTGCCCCTCCCCACGCCAGGCAACAGCAGCGCGCCAGGCGAGAGGCAGCAGCGCGCCAGACCGAGCAAGGGGCTCATTATGATGGGCAAATCTGCCTTTTTTTACTCACCATTAATTGTGTTTAGTTCTATTTAATCCATGCAAATAAACAGGGTATGACTAAGTTTAGGGACTAAACTTTAGTGACTAAAGGAAACAAACAAACCCTTAGCCACCCAAATGGTGAATTAACCTACTACTACAATACATATACCAAGAGCACCAATAATGCAAATCTCACTCACAGAGATGGAAATCTTTCCATGTAAAGCGACGTCTGTTTTGTCCACAACTGATGAATGAATGGATTAAAAAAAGAAATAAAAGTCCCCAAACGTAGTAGGCAGCACTACTACCTGCTGAAAGCTGATGCTGATGGCTCCAATAATCTTTCGTCTGCTGGATGCGTGCGTTTCAGCTGCTGCAGGATTGCGTGCAAATCTTTTACTACTGGTACTTTGGTACTAGTAAAGGCTTTTAATCTAACGTGCACATCCCAATAATCTTTATGCCATCAGTCGATGCATATCGTCAGCGTGAGAGAGGAGTCAGGTGCAAAATCAATGCAAAATCACGTGCGCTGGTTTCCTTCTGCCACGCAGCGAGCTGTGCAAAATGCGGCGGTCCAATAAGAAGCGAACCTTTTCTCGACGAACGGATAGCAAAAGAGCGCAGCACATTGATCGAGATTTTTCAAAAAACAATATTTCATATAGAAATTACTCCAAGAATATCCCTGGTGGCCAAGACTTGCAAATATAGCATCATGGAAATTTGAAAACAAAAAACTTTTTTTCATTTAGAAAAGGAAAGGCATTGCATGATATTAAAAAACCTTGAAAAATAAACTTTAGCCCTATAAAAAGTGGTGTTATTTTTTTTCATAAAATAGCTATTATCGCTAATTAAATGTGTGAAAATATGTATGTTCACCCATTAAAATGGCACAAATTAAATCATTTTTCCCATTTGATTGGTGAATAAATATTCTGCCTTTCTAAAATTATTTCATGGAATTTATATTCCTTGAAATGCTGGTTTTTCTTAACAAAATATATTTATATTTCTTTACTTTTTTTCTGTTTTATCCACAAGGCAATGCTATGGTACATACTTTACTTACTAGGAGGTAATACTTTGAATGAATCTGAAACATCGATTAATTAATATAGAAAAAAAAAAAAAAAGAAACAATACTTTCAAATCCCTGCATGCATGGGAGAAACATAAACAGGATGCGTCCGATCGGCCCTTCCCTTATTTATTGCATAGGCCGGCGGATCCATGCATCGTGCCTATATTGTATTACCATAAAAAATAGCTAGTAGATAGATACACAAGCTAACACATTTTATCCGGTTTGAAATATATATGTTGTGCACAAATAATTATTGTGCCATAAATTCTGGTGATCTAAAATATGTTACACGTTAACCTATATATTACATATAATCAAGTGTGTACATCATGATAACTCGAATGAAATTATAATATAAAATTGAGAAGACCTTGAAATAAAAAACACATAGTTGTTAGGTATATTGAGGACATAATTTTTTATGGAGGTTGAACATGTTTGTCGAACACGCACGGCGCATAAACAGTTTAGCGGGTTGTTGATGATATTTTTTATCTTCAAAGTGGTCAAATTCTTTTTTATAACATACTTAGTTTTGCTAAAATTGATATAAGAAGAATATTAATAGCTAACACGTCAATGGAGCAAAACATATTACACGATAATACACGTGTTACATAATTAAATGTGTGAGGTAGCGTTTGGGCATATGTACACGCATATAGCATTTCTGAGTTACAAGAACTACATGAAAAAATAGTAATAATTAAGTTATGTTATATCTAAACTTGCAAAAAAAAAAAAGATTAATCATATCTAATACATCATGTATATATATCAATTAGATCTAGAAAAGGATCTTTATATCTAAAATTTCCTTATTTCACCTATTACCTCCTACAAAGTAATATGTGATTCTAACCATCCGATCAAATCAAATGAACGGCTCATAGTTATTTGGATGTACCACAACAAAACCCTTATCCACATGAACCATATTGAACTGTTACTGGCTTTTGGGGTTCACACCTCCAGTAACGACGCCACCCCTCAGTGAGAGTCTTCGTTTTCGTTGACCGAAGGTGCACCTTGTTTAGCTGCATGCATCCCCTCAGGCCCTCACTGAGTCTTCAGGTACACTTTGTCTAGCTGCTCGTTGTAGATCCACGAAGGTGCAAACAAATATACATGCCTCATGTGTAAGGATGATGAGTGATTACTTGAGCTGATTAAGCTTTGGTTTACTGTTAGAGACTAACCATTGCGTGAGTTGGTGTATGTGTAACATGTCTCTTGTCTTGTGATGTACACGTGCTGAGTTGAGACAGTCGCGGGCAATGGAATAGGTCAAGTGAGTTTGTGCCGATAGACTGGTGCGGTGAAGGATGGACATGAAGGCTTGGACCGAGGGACCGAAACTTAGAGGACGGACCATGGGACGGCTAGCACTTGGCGATGTCGACGAGCAAGTGCACATTTGGAGTGAGTGTAAATTGTGTTGACTAAGTCAACCAGGTGCACAAAGACTAGGTGATTGGGTGGTCAAGGACGAGCGGTGACATGCTTTGAGATCATGGAGGAGGCGTAGCAGATACGCAACTCTAGCTGGGTTTGGTGGTTTCTGCCTCAAAACCGAAGGCAACAGGTTTGCTTGGTTTGTGCCTCAAATCAGGGGAAGGATTTCTTAGGGCACTACGTGGCATCATTGAACAGCTTGCGTCGAGGCAAAGCTGTCTCGTAAAAGGGGTCGTGGCCATCTAATAAAAGGAACTCTCAACTTAGACCATTTCATCCCTAAGTTCAAGTGGTTCAGTGAAATATTTAGGGATAGCCTTGGAATTATGTAAGTCCTACAAATGGATTTTTTAGGGATAATTTTTTAGACAACTACCCTTAAAACAATTTTTCAAACTTAGTTGACTTAAGTCAACCATCTCTAAAAATAATTTTTAGATTTTTTTAAAAAATATTTAGAAGGCATAAAAATAAGAAAAAAAAACACTAATATGGCTGGAAGCCTAGACGACCGACCACCATTCGCTGGATTTGATTTTGCTATTTCTATTAGGGTGGAACCATCAAGATTGAAACCCACAAACTCTCGTCGTCTCACACATTCAACCCCTACCATCATACCACACAGTACGAATTTTGAAATCAATATTTTAGCTTATAAACAATTGTAATTTAGAAAATTTTCACCTACTAAGTTTAGATCTCATCGATCACTACAACTTTAATATAGGACATGTCTCCATATAAGATCAATTATAAAAATAAAAAATTAAAATTCACAATATGAGAACTTAATATTTATATTTGGGCCGCTAAACAATCTCGAATAAAAACTTCATCAAATACAAAGTTTTAAATCTCATCAAGCTCTATAATGTTGATATAAATTCTATATTCATCCAACTTTATTTAAAAGACATGAATTTATTTGTGTTACAACTATTTTTAAGGGCCATTGACTTAGTCAACTATCTTTAAAAATCAATTTGGTTGATTTAATTCAACCTCCCCTAGAAAACCTATTTTCAAAGGCAATTGACATAAGCAATCATCCCCAAAAATTATATTTTCAAAAGCGGTTCTTAACCAGACTATTCTTAAAAATTGATCTATTTTTAGTGTCGGTTTACTTAACAAAACAACCCCTAAAAATGTATTTCTAGACTCGATTTATAAGCTACAGTGCTCCTGGAGCTAGTAACAAATGGTTTGCTAAGTAAACCATTTCTATTATTGAATAAAGTAATTTGTTATGAATTTACTTAACAAAATGTTTGGAACTTTGGATACACTAGCTCTAGTTCTTTTAGTCGATAAAACTATTTGTTATTGATCAAAATAGACCTAGCTAATATACCAATTGTCGCATATGCTGGTGGTACTAACCTCCGCTAGTTCACACAAATCCGAAGAAGTTGATGGACAGGCCATGTGCAACCTTGCTTCTGCCCGCCTGTGGCCGCCACTGGAGCACCTCTCCTAGCTATTGCCCATTTATTCTAGAATATATTTTTTCAAGAGGGTAATTTTACATATTTCTGCCGAATTCTTCTGTTATTCTTACTATTAGCTACGCAACCAGCTAATAATTATTATCCTATTAATTAGTTAGCCAAACTAAAAGACCTTTTTATTCTCCAAGGACTCCCTTCCGCTTAGTCTTATTCCAATGCATGCTTCATCTAGATAGATAAATAAAGCCAAGGGCACTCTAGCTAATTGTAATTAACATTCTATCCACCTATTACGTGATGGATCCAACTAGCTCTGGTTAATAGCAGGTGTAATTTTTTTCAGAAAACTTATTATTAAGCAATGCAAGTAGATTAGACAGACCGCCTTAAGCCAACCAAAATATTGGCTGATCTGCTCCAAAGAAAAAAGAAAACACTGGGCCGGGGCGACCTTTTTCAGTACATAGATAGATCTACTCTTTTTTCGATTAGATTCATTTCTTATTATAGTACAATACATACTCCCTCCGGGTTGGAAATAGAAGTCGTTTAGGATAACGACACCGTCTCCAAAGTATAACTTTGACTTCATATTTTTTATAAAAATATTCATCACATAGTGATATACTACCTCCGTCCCCACTCTGCATTGGCATGAACTAGGCCCCATCTGTGAGGTTAGGGTGTGTCTCGCCTGTGACTCCCCGCCGCCGCCGCCGCCGTTCGGTGTCTCCACCGCTGGTCCCCCTCCCTCCTCCTCCGGCATATCACCGGAGGTCGGAGGGAGTGGGGATCCATTATTTTCTAGTAAGTTTTTTCTATTAGATTGAGTCTTTAGGTTAGGGTTTCTCCATGCCAAGTTTCTTGGTATTGGAGATTTATCTCTTCCTCCTGTTCTTCTCCGGCAACGGCGAGGGTGTGGGGTGGAATCGTTTTCTCTATGACGGACATGTTGAAAATGAAGGCGGCATCTACGGTATCAGCATCTTCATCGACATAACGACATGGAGACTTGTGTTTCCAAACGACGGCATCAAGGCGGAGATGATGCCGCCGCCATGGAATAATTTTCTCCGGTCCCTTCTTTATTTTGTTGTGGTTGGATCTGGCCATGATGAAGGACTAGGGAGAATAATTTTCAGATCGGTCTTCCTCGTTCTTCGGTGGCAGAAAGAAGAAGTAACATACATGGAAGAAGAAGAAGTTTCTCAACTCCGCCTGCAGAAATGTTAGCCGTCCGTTGGGCATCTACTGTCTGGCCAAAAATAATTGTTGCCGAGTATTTGCCTGTGCAGTCATCTATACAAAGCGTCAAACAGGTTTGGTTTTGAGATTTAGAGCTATTCACAGCGTGGGTACAATTTAGATGAATTTCTAGATATTTGTGTAATCCAGAGGAATTGTAATGTGTTGATGTACCCAGCTATTATCTAATATAATTCTTCTTTCACCAAAAAAAAAATACTACCTCCGTTTCTGAATATTGCAACTCCTAGAATCCGTGCAGGTCAAACTTTTTAACTTTGACCAACTTTATAGAAAAAAAAATCATCAATATCTATGACATAAAATATATATCTTATGAAAATACATTGTATGATAAATCTAATGGTACTAATTTAATATCATATATCTTAGTGTTTTTTTCTAAAAAATTTGGTCAAAGTTTAAAAAGTTTGACTTAAGACAACTCAGAAGTTGCAATATTCAGGGACAGGGGGATTTATTTATACTTTTATAAAGTATTTTTCAAGACAAATCTATTCATATGGTTTTTCACATTTCTAAACTTAACAACTTTAGAGTTATTCATGATTTATGTTCCCAATATTTAACCCAACATTTGTCCAAAAACGACTTCTATTTCCTATATAGAGGGGAGTACATATAGTACACTGTCTAAGCAGTGACAACTACTGGTGTGTACCACACTCCGGCCCTCGAGCAGTCCAGCTTTGATTAAGAAATGTCGTACGGATAGATGTAGGAATATCTAAATCTTAATAAATCTTATTATTAAATCCTACTAGATCTCGAGGCCGGTAATAAATAAGTATATCCTTGATTTGGTTGCAATTGGATAAACAAATTAAGCCAGCCCTGCGACGGAGGGAAGGAATTGTACTCCCTCCATGTTGGTAATAGAACGGACAGCGACACGGTCTCCAAAGTATAAATTTGACTTCATATATTTATAAAAATATTCATCACAAAGTGATATATTTATACTTTTATGAAAGTATTTTTCAAGATAAATCTATTCATATGGTTTTCACATTTTCAAACTTAACAATTTAAAAGTTATTCATGATTTATGTTCCCAATGTTTGACTCAAAACTTGTCCAAAACGACTTCTATTTCCTATATGGAGGGAGTATATAGCTAGTGACATTTCTCTGCAGCAGTTTTTGAGAGAAGGTTAAGGGGGCAATTGTCATGACAGATCGTATGATGCCGATGCTTTTCTTTATATTAAGGGTGATACGATACTGAACTGCTGATGTAGCATGGACCAGGACGAATATAATAACGATAGCGGTTTGTGACTCTTTTGCTCCTAATTATGTCCATGTCCTAGCAGCTGCAATTATTAATAATTTTCTTCATAGAAGATGGTACAGTCATATTTAGCTATCACTAAGGGCGTCCTTAATGACACAATTTACAAATACCTAGTAATTAGATGGGGCTTAGAAAGAATAAAAAAAGAACATTATAGTAGATAGTTGTTTGAGTTGTGAGTTTCTAGGAGATCGCACTAGACTAGCTATTTAGAAGTCTCTAACTATATTAGATTTCTCTCCATGATAACCGTATTTGGGAACTCTCTCTCTCTCTCCTGACTATAGGATTGTAGGGCGAATGGGTCTGTGGTCCAATGGTAGGACTGTCCAGTGGGACGCTACCCACCAGGAATCAAATTCTGGTGCTCGCACCTTTTCTGGGATTTTTCAGAATTTATCGGCATTATGCTTTAAGTGGTAAGCGACGTTCCCATCGACGACGAGGCGCCAGTGGTGACTTCGGGAATCTCCAGATCTGCCGGTTTAGTCCTTCGGAGGTGCTCATAGGGGTAGGGTTTGCGCGTGTGTTCATAGGGATGAGTGTGCGTGCGTGTTATGAGCGTCTGCATTGTACTGTGTAATTCTCAAAAAAAAGACTATAGGATTGTAGGTATGTACCATCCCCATGCAACTGACTGTAGGATTATAGGTATATACCATCCCCATGCAACTTGTTGTTTGGGAAAATACTATTTTGAAACAACCTCTAGCCTGAAACAATTATGTATATATAGGCTATGGGACCCGTTTAAACCCCATTTGTTTGGTTACGCCCAAAAGATGATGTTTCGTGCGATTGAAGAAACATATATCAGGTGTAACCAACAAGATCAACTGATGTCGTGTCATATTCAGATGCTTATTTAGAAATAATCCTATTTTTAGGTATTGAGAAGTTTTTTTAAGAAATGTATTGGCTCTTCATTGTAAATGTTTCTATGTGTGTAATGTAGGTGATTTCTATGGTGCTATCAGTGCTTTCCCAATCATTAGAGTAGCCAGCACAAACACGCCCGCACGCATTGTATATGTAAATAAATTCATTTTGGTGTGTAGTTCATCTGTGTACTATGTATCCCCTGATATATTATACCCTTCTGAAAAAAATACCACACCAAAATAAGCTGAAGATGGATTAAACTAAAATGTTTTTTAAAGAATTTCTTATTCCAGCATCTGCAAGAGTTTATTGTTATAAAGTTCTAGCATTCAGCTGAAGAGTCTGCAAGATTTCATAACTGTCGGGCACCAAAATAAGGGACCTCCAAACAATCAGGCCCAACGAACGCAAAACCAGGCGGCACAGTAGCAAAACGCGGCCTGCCAAGGCCAGCGCCAAGACTCTCACCGTCCCGTCCGAGCCTCCCCCGCCCGGGGCCTCGACGGGCGCTAACGTTCCGCCCCGACCGAGCCTCCCCGCCGAGGCCTCGGGACGGGCACCGACTTCCCGCCTCGCCCGAGCCCTCCCCGCTGAGGCCTCGGACGCGCGCTAACGCTCCGTCTCGCCCGAGCCCTCTACGCAGACGCCTCGGACGAGCGCCCACTTTCCGTCCCGCCCGAGCCCCCATGCCTAGCCCTCGGACGGGGCGCGCCGCACTTCCTGGTCAAATCTGGCCTCTGACTTGACGTATATCTGCCGCCCGCCTTCCCACAGTTCCCGTCAGACTGACGTTATCCCTTGGCAGGGGATAAGAGCTGTCCTGTCACAACCCTCACCCACGCTCATGATTACGTTGCCCTCCACAGTGGAGGTCAGGCCTGCCACTGTGGGGCACTGTGTAGCCTAACTTTGCTGCCAAGTCAAGTCGCCGAAGCTTCAAGGCGGTGGACGCCACGCCAGGGGCCGTCACCCAGTGTCATCCTCTATACGGGAGTCAGGTCGGCTGGAACGCTGGTCAAACAACAGTCCCTCCCGGGTTTTCTGAGCCCGGGATGGGCGGCGATTGCCCCGATGACGGCTCGCTCCTGTGCCAACCGCCCCACTTACGACGGCGGGCTCCGAGGCCCTCCAAGCCTCGGAGCAGGAGCAAGTCAAAGCTACAGCACGCCACAGGGGTCAGATACGCCTCCCCTGGCCTCTCCATCAACTTCTACAGGGACAGCCGTCCACTCCGTCGTCAGGATAAGGGGACACGACTCCCCGCGGCTGAGACCATGCTCTACAGTGCCGGCGCCGACTTCAGGACCTCCGCATCAGAAGGGCGGCGGACTCCGAGGCCTCGGATCAGGGAGGAGAGGCACACACGGCCTCTTCCATGTACACGGGCACTCTTTGTAAACCCTACCCTCCCCTTGCGGCTATAAAAGGGGAGGACCGGGCCCCCTCCTGGGGACAGAGACAAGCAACCTTGAGCACTCCCACACTCACGACATTGGCACTTGCCTCAATCACACACGAGACTTGGGACCAGCTCCCTCTCTCCATTCGCTTGTACACCCTACCTGCAAGCATTAAGGTGCAGGATAATACAAGCCTTCCTTGTGTTCTTCTTGCACACCTTCCGGAGTTGGGAACACGCACCACAAATTTACTCGTTGGTGCTAGGACCACCAGTTTTAGCATCGACAGTTGGCGCGCCAGGTAGGGGACTGTGCATGTTTTCGCATCTCTTCCCGCCAAAACACCGGAATGACCAGCAACCGCAACGAGATGTCTCGGGGCATTTCCGCCTCCAACTTTCCTCCAGCACAGCCACTGAAGCTGGGCACCGTGATTCGGTTCGGGGATCTCGAGTTATTGTCGCTGGGCACCCAGTACGACATGGAGCTCCTTCCGCCCAGGGCCCAGGAGTCTCCCGACGAGACTCCCGCGGCTCCGTCATGGGCCCGGCACAGGAGGCGCCGTAGCGCACATGCCCGTCGTGCTCGGCAGGCACGTCGCGCCGCCAGGGACTGGAGAAGGATCTGGCCGCGTTGCATTTAGGCGGCGGAGGCCGCCCTAATGCCTCGCGACCAGCTCCACCACCGCCGCCGTTCGGCCTCACCAACGCCGCTTCCACGTACGCGTCATTGGTCTCCACCCGGCTTGGGGGCCTATGGTGAGCTCCCCGGCCACCAGCTGCGCTTCAACCAGGATTCAGACACGTCTGATCTGACCGCGTCCTACCCCGACCTCAAAGAGCACTGGACTAGGTGGGCAGGAGTAGACTACTCCGGGTCCCGCTACGTCCACGCGATACGACGCTATCTGGAGGCAACGGAGCCTCGTGGGCTTATGCCAGCGCATGCATACGCCTTCGGGTACCCCGACTCGGACTCACCGGACGACATGTACGACCCAACCCGCGAGTGCTTTCACGTGGAGATCGGCGATCTCGGCGACGGTGGCGACGGCAACGGCGATGGCGACCGGGACCGCGACCCGTGCACGCCGCAAGGCCGGCACCGGCAGGCCCAACGCCTCGGGACCCAAGGCGCATCCCGGCCCATAGGCCGGGAGAGCGGCTAGACTCTCCTGCGCATGGGTCCCCCGAGAACCGGTGATCCAGCGGCTACCCCCTAGGGGCCACGGCGCCCCACCATCGAGCAAATCCGAGAGCTTGGGGATAAACTTGAGCACGACCGTCTTCTGCTATGGCAGAAGATAGAGGCGTACGAGCGTGAGCGCCACGCGGCGCGCAACCCGAGCTCCGCTGCCCGACAACGCGCCCGCGACGTCAACCGAAGGATCGTCAATGACGAAGGAGGGGAACGCCCCGCCATCTTCCAGCGTGCGAGCCAGAACGTCACGGCGGCGGCCCTTCTCCTCTGAGCGATGCCGGAGCCATCCACCCCAGAGGGGCGACGGATTCGAGATGTGATGCGGGGCTACATCGAGACCGCTGCTGTCTAGCAGACCGAAAGCTCGGCCTCCCAGCATCGGGCACAAAGGGACGAGGAGGATGAGGTACCCCCTCGCCGCGAACGAGAAGCCTCGGTCCATCAAGATCTATCACGGAGGCCGGTCCGCGAGCGCATCCAGGACAACCGCGGCAGTCTCGACGATGGCGACGCGCACAACGTCATCAACAACGCCGCGAGAGAAACCGGGGCACGGGCCGGACACGACCGCCAGCCGCGCAGAGGCGGCAGGCGCGACAGCGACGAGGACCGTGATGATGCCGATCCCCCGGGGCCCCGTGCCTTCAGCTGGGAGATCCGCAACGCCCGGTTTCCTTTCCGGTTCCGCCAGCCGGCCAACCTCACCAAGTACTCGAGAGAAACGAACCCCGAGGTATGGCTCAACGACTACCGCCTAGCATGCCAACTAGGCGGCGCGGACGACGACAGGCTCATCATCCGCAACCTTCCGCTTCACCTGGCTGACTCGGCGCGAGCCAGGCTGGAGCATCTTCCCGCCCACATGATCCGTGACTGGACCGATCTGGTCAAAGTTTTCGTGGGGAACTTCCAGGGCACATACGTGCGCCCTGGGAACTCATGGGATATCCGTAGCTGCCGCTAGAAGCCCGACGAGACGCTGCGAGATTTCATCCGACGCTTCTCGAAGAAGTGCACTGAGCTGCCCAACGTGGCCGGCACCACCATCATCGGCGCATTCCTTGACAGCACGACCTGCAAGGAGCTCATCCATGAGCTGGGCCGGAAAATGCCTACCACCGCCAACGAGATATTCGAGGTGGCGACGAACTTCACCTCCGGTGGGGAGGCGGTAGGAGCGATTTTTCGCAGCGGCAGCAACAAGGGGAAGCGGAAGGAAGACGACGCCGAGGGGGACGCATCCCGCAACCCCAAGAAGAACAAGAGGAACAGGAGCAAGGGGAAGAAGGGCAAGAAGGAGGACTCCGAGGACGACATTGTCGCCGCGGCCGATCGCAAGGCCCCCCGAGGCCCCCCGGGGCCCGGGGCGTTCGACGACATGCTCAAGAAGCCCTGCCCATTTCACTAGTTCCCCATCAAGCACACCATGGGGGAGTGTGACTTGGCCTGCCGTTTCTACCAGAAGCTACCCCTACCCGAGGACAAGAGGAAGAAGGAGGAAGAGAGCAAAGGCGAGGGGTTCCCCGAGATCCATGACATCTTCATGGTCATCGGGGGGCTGCCGACGAACCTCACTCCGCGCCAGATCAAGCGTGAGCGTCGTGAGGTCTTCTCGGTGCGCCCCGCCACTCCGCAATACCTGTCGTGGTCTACCGACGCCATCACCTTCAACATCGACGACCACCGGCTCTACGTGCCGAACCCAGGACAGTACCCGCTCGTGGTCGACCCCATCATCGGCAACGTGCGGCTCACCAAGGTGTTGATGGACGGCGGCAGCGCCCTCAACATCCTCTACTCCGAGACCCTCAGCCTGTTGGGGATTGAGCGCTCAAAGCTTCGGCCCAGCAGCTCTCCTTTTCAAGGCATAGTGCCAGGCAAGCGTGCCTGGCCCCTCGAGCAGATCGACCTTCCTGTCTTCTTCAGGACGCCGTCGAACTTCCGCAAGGAGGTCATCAACTTCGACGTGGTCGACTTCCGGGGGACCTATCATGGTGTCCTTGGACGTCCTGCGTACGCAAAATTCATGGCCGTCCCCAACTACACCTACCTCCTCCTCAAGATGCCAGACCCCAACAGCATCATCACCGTTGGCTCCTCCTACGAGCACGCGTTCAACTGCGACGTTGAGGCAATCGAGCACGCCGAGGCCATGGCGGTCTCCGAGGCCCTCGACGCCAAGCGCCACACCGGTACTTTCCAGCCGTCCGACGGGGTAAACGAGGTCCCGCTGGATCCCGCCTCTCCATCCGGCAAGGCGGTGAAGATCTGCGCCTCCCTCGACCCCAAATAGGAAGTTGTGCTCGTCGACTTTCTCCACGCAAACATCGACATCTTTGCGTGGAGTCCCTCGGACATGCCAGGCATTTTGAGGGATGTCGCCGAGCACTCCCTTGATATCAAGGCCGGATCCAAGCCGGTGAAGCAGCGTCTGCATCGATTCGATGAAGAGAAGCGCAGAGCCATCGGTGAGGAGGTGAACAAGCTTTTGGTGGCCGGATTCATCAAGGAGGTGTTCCATCCTGAGTGGTTGTCTAATCATGCTTGGTTAGGAAGAAAAGTGGGAAGTGGAGGATGTGTGTAGACTACACAAGCTTAAATAAAGCATGTCCAAAGGTCCCCTTTCCTCTACCACCTATCGATCAGATTGTTGACTCCACCTCGGGGTGTGAACTCTTATCTTTTCTTGATGCCTACTCCGGTTACCACCAAATCAAGATAAAAGAATCCGACCAGCTCGTGACTTCCTTCATCACTCCTTTTGGCATGTATTGCTACGTGACGATGCCCTTCGGACTCAGAAACGCTGAGGCCACGTACCAGCGGTGCATGCTCGGCGTCTTTGGGGATCACATCGGAGAGACCGTGGAGGCCTACGTAGGCGACATAGTGATCAAGACCAAGAAATCCGACGACCATCATCACCGACCTTTGATTGCCTTCCGGTGTCTCAAGGCTAAAAGCGTCAAGCTCAACCCCGAGAAGTGTGTCTTCGGGGTACCCCGAGGCATGCTCACTGGGGTTCATCATCTCAAAAGCGCGGCATAGAGCCCAACTTGGGAGAAGGTGATCGCGGTGACCAGTATGGGGCCTATCAAGGATCTAAAGGGGGTACAACGAGTTATGGGCTGCCTTGCGGCTCTTAGCCGCTTCATCTCACGCCTCGGTGAGAAGGGCCTGCCCCTATACCGCCTCCTAAGGAAGATGGAGCGCTTCTCCTGGACCGCCGAGGCCCAGGAGGCGCTTGACAAGCTCAAAGCTGCCCTTACCGGTGCCCCGTCTTTGGTCCCTCCGGCCGAAGGTGAGCCCCCTGCTCTTATGCGTCACCGCGATAACCCAAGTGGTTAGCGTGGCCGTTGTTGTTGAAAGACGGGGAAGAAGGCCACACCTGCCCGGTCCGAGGCCGGTCTACTTCATCAGCGAGGTGTTGTCCGAGACCAAGATCCGCTACCCGCAGATCCAGAAGCTACTCTACGCTGTGGTCCCGACCCAAAGACAAGCTCGGCACTACTTTGGCGCCCACCCGATAACGGTGGTTTCCTCCTTCCCATTGGGGAAAATCCTCCGAACCAGGGAAGTCTCGGGGCGGGTCGCTAAGTGGTCTGTCGAGCTTATGGGAGAGACTCTCTCCTATGCGCCTAGGAAGGCCATCAAGTCTCAAGTCTTGGCAGATTTTCTCGCGGAGTGGACCGACACCCAGCTACCACCACCTCGGATCAGTGGAGTGTGGACCATGGCGGAGTCTCGTGGTCCGCCTTCACTTTCTCGCCCCTTCAAATAACATGGCACTTCACTCTGCTTCAAATAACATGGCCTCCTCAACGGCTTAAAGATCGCCACCGAGCTCGGCATCAAGCGCCTTGACATCCAAGGGGACTCGCAACTCGTCATCGATCAAGTCATGAAGGACTCAAGCTGCCACGACCCAAAGATGGACGCATACTGCAAGGCCGTGCGCGCCCTGGAAGACAAATTCGACGGCCTCGAGCTCAACCATGTCGCCAGAAGATACAACGAGGCTGCCGACGAGCTCGCCAAGATTGCGGCCGAGAGGGCTCCCGTCACCCCGGACATCCTCACCAAAGACCTTGCAGCCCCCCGTCGCCTTCAAAGACTAAGGCATGATGGTAGGCGACAAGTCCAACCCTCCCTCGGGGGCTGCAGCGGCCTCCGAGGCCGAGGCCCCTCGGCAGCCGACACCGAGCTCATGGAGCTTGACGAAGAGGGCCCCGAAGCCGACCCTAAGCAAGACTGGAGGAAGCCATCCCTCGTCGACAGCGCCTTCCGGCAGGGCTTTTACTAGCCAACCGCGGTCGCCGACGCCACTCACGTGGTACGCACCAGTGAGGGCTGCCAGTACTACGCCCGCCAGACGCACCTGCCGGCCCAGGCGCTCCAGACTATCCCCATCACCTGGCCATTCGCTGTATGGGGGCTCGACCTTGTCGGACCACTCAAGACGGCGCCCGGGGGCTTCACCCACCTGCTTGTCGCCATCGACAAGTTCTCCAAGTGGATCGAGGTGCGCTCCGTTACCAACATCCGATCCGGCAAAGGTTTGTTCTTCACCGACATCATCCATCGCTTCGGGGTCCCAAACTCCATCATCACCGACCACGGCACCCAGTTCACGGGGAGGAAGTTCCGGGACTTCTGTGACAGACACTAGATACGTATTGTTTGGTCTGCTGTCGCTCATCCCCAGACGAATGGGCAGGTAGAACGTGCCAATGGTATGATTTTGCAAGGACTCAAGCCTCGGATCTTCAACAAGCTTGACAAATTCGGCAAAAGGTGGCTCGAGGAGCTCCCCTCGGTTCTTTGGAGCCTAAGGACGACGACCAGCCGGGCCATGGGGTTCACGTCTTTCTTCCTAGTATACGGCTCCGAGGCCGTTCTCCCCACTGACCTGGAGTTTGGCTCTCCGAGGCTCAAGGCCTATGACGAGTGGCGCAACCAGACGGCTCGGGAGGATTCACTGGATATGCTCGAGGAAGCAAGGGACGCCGCCCTGCTGCACTCAGCCAGATACCAGCAATCCCTCCGACGCTATCACGACCGACGGGTCCGGATTCGAGACCTTAGGGAGGGCGACTTGGTGCTACGTCTTCGCCAGGACAACCGAGGCCGCCACAAGCTCACGCCACCGTGGGAAGGACCTTACATCATCGCCGATGTCCTCAAGCCGGGCACCTACAAGCTCACCGACGAGGATGGCCAAATCCTCAACAACGCTTGGAACATCCAACAGCTACGTCGCTTCTACCCTTAAAATTTTCAAGTTTTGTACATGCTTTTGTATCGTATGCTTTTTCCCGGAGAAATGAAAAGCCGCTAGCACTTGTTCATTTTTTCGTAAACGTAACGCACATCCAAGGCCCTCGGGGGCTCAGGACTTCAGTCACAACAACATTCCCGCAAGGGGTCAGTGAGACTCAGTTTTGATCTACCAAAACCGAGCCTCCCTCGGGGGCTAGAAAGGGGGAACCCCCTCCTGAAAGGCACCCCAAAAACACTTCTCATTTTCATCGGTCGTTTTTTCGCAAATTTTTCGTACCCAAGGTCTCGAGCACTTAGGAAAGAGCACCTAAGGGTAGTTATCCCGAGGCTAGGACCGGCTGAGCTGTAAGGTCACTTAGCCCGTGCGCTACGGTACCTCTACTTGCCACCCTCGGCCAAGGGAAAACCTTAGGCATTGCGAGAGGGTTGTTCCAAATGTCAGATCCGGCAGAGCCGTGAGGTCACCTACGCCCGTGCGCTACGGTACTTCTACTCGCCTCTCTCGACTAAGAAACGGCCCCTAAATTCGAAATAGTCTCGCAAAACTCCAACCTAAGTGCGCATTGAGATCAAAAAAGAGCGTGAAAAATGAGCGAAGATACCATCACAAAACATGGCCACGATGGGCCATAAGCACAGATGCTTCAAACAACTAACATAGTTCTTTACGGGCACACCGCCCAAGCTGCAGAGCCTACCGAGGGGCATCGGCCCCCTGCCGTCTTGGCGTCAACGACCCGCGGCCTCGGCGGCGTTAGCCTCACCTACGGGAGCGAGGGGGCGGCCGGAGTGAAGATACGGACCCGATCTTGAGGGGCCGGTTTCCTCAACCTTCGAACCAGACTCCGCGAACACCTCGCTCTCGCGGCCTTCTTCTTCCTCGAGACAACGACTCCCTCGAAATTCGAGAGGAAGGTCGAGCTCGTAGTGGGGCGTGGGGCGCGGCGTGTGTGACACGCCCGATCCGGAGGGCGTCCGGGCTCGCGCCTCCATCCGCTTTGGGTAGCGCAACCAGCCGCCCCAGCAGACTACTCCTGGCGGCGTCGCCAGCCTCAACCTCATCGCAGATGGTCCGGACCCTCTACGATAGAGCGTCGAGTTCACTCTGTGCCAAGTTGTAGGCCGCCTGTGACGCGACGAGGTCCGCCTCCAGCTCCGACACCTTCCCCTTTAGGCCTGCGATGAGCCTGAAAGTCAAAATCCGAGGCAAGATAGCAATGGAACGATAGACAGGTGCGACGCTTACCTTCCTGCTGGTTGAGAAGGGCCTCGTTCTCGGCAACCCCCCGCAGAAGCTCGGCCTTCATCATGGCGTTGTCGTCAGCGAGGAGCCGCTGGTCAGTCTCGAGAGTAATCAACCTCTCAGACAGGACCTGGACGGAGTCAGCCGAGCGGGTAACCTCGGCCCTCATCACCTCCCTCTCGGCCCGGAGTCGGTCGAGGTCCGCCGCGTGTTTTGCCACAATCCCCATAGAGAGAGTGCCCTCCTCACACGCCCCATGAGGCCTAGGCCTCCGGCTTCGAGACGAGGAGGCGGAGGTTCTTGACCTCGTCATCCCCGGCCCGGCAAGTCGGCGCTCGGCTTTGCCCTGCAAGATCCTTCTAGCGGTTAAGCTCATTGGTGAGGCCGGCCGGCGCTCGGATGAATTCGATTTCGCCCGGGACACTGCGCCCGACTCTGCTTGAAACCAAGTCAATCGACCGGCCATCACAAGAGAGCTCTTAGAAAGCGGAAAAAACCGCGGGAGGCCGGTTACCTTCAGCGCGCCAGGGAGCTGGGTGTTCAGGACCGATGAGAGAGTCTTAAGTGACCTCTCGCTTAGGTCCTGGCACAACGCCGCATGCTCCCACGGCTGCCCTTCCACGGCGTCGTCAAAGACGAAGCAGACCGCTTCTACGGATCATGGCGGCCCCTCCCGGATCAGCCATGGGCGGCGCTGCGAGATCCTCGGAGCCGGCGGCTTAGCTAGCGACCCCTCACCCGCGATGGGCGCCCGGCCGCCGCTCTCCGGCCCACGGCGGGCGCCTCGGCGGCTGCCCTCCCGACCCCACGGCAGGCGCCTCGGCATTGCTCTTCGGCCGCGGCGGGGCGCCTCGGCTAGTGACTTCCCGGCTTCGCCGCCGGAGGAAGTCGCGTCCTCGGCCAGCGCCTCCTGCCCCCGCGCCTCGGTGGCCTCCTCCGAGGAGGCAATCTCCACCACCTACCGCCGTGACTCGGCGGGGGCGGAGACGGCGCTGTACCGCCATGGCCACATCCACAGTGGCCTGCGATGGGTGTTCTCGCCGCATCCTCGTCATCGACCAAAGGTGCCTCCTTGGCGGCGGCACCTCGGCCACGTCCTTTCCCTTGGCGGGCTGCGCCACCGCCTGCAGGGGGCGGCCCCGAGGCTCGCGCTTCCCGCCCCGGCTTGGCTTCTTTAAGAACGAAAGCGGAGTGGGCCGGCCTTGCGCTTTGCTTGCGAGGAGGAAAAAAAAAAAGCATCGGGGAAAAAAGAAGAAAGAAAAACAATTACGAGAGACAAGTCCCAAGGCCGAGCAACACTTACCCCGGCAGTAGGCACCTTGATCTTGATGCCCGTCGGCGAGGACAAGGGCCTCGGGCGCTCCGCCAGTCTCGCCTCTTCATCAGCGGCGTCCGGCCCTCGCCCTCGGGCCTCCTTTCCGCCGCCTCGAGTTGACCCAGGGGGGGGGCTGGTCCGCTACCGCTCGGACTTACCGGCGCTGGTCGGCCTTGAGGGGCGGCACTTGCCTCCACCAGAACCACGTCCTCGGCCGACCCCGAGCCCCCTCGCCCGAGCCGAGGGTGGCCTCGGCAGCTTCCTTCCCCCGCGGCGTCCCGCTTCCTCCTCGGGGGGGCATCGCGGTTTCGGCCTCGGCGTGCAGCCTCGGCTCTGACGAAGCCGAGGCCGAGGACCCTGCGATTGGATCCTCCGCCACCTGCGCGCGCTGCGCACCACCAGAAGATTGGGGGTGCGACGCCTCCTCCGGGGGATCCAGCCCCAAGAAGCGGCTCAAGTCATCGTCGTACCATGCCTCCTCCGCATCGTCATCGTCGTCGCCACCGTCGGTGGTGTCCGGCGGCGTTTCCTCCCCAGCGGGAGGCCCTTACACTCTGGCGGTGCCGGCGCCGCCCGATTCATCCTTCTCCTGGCGCTGCGGGACGTTCCGCTCCCTCAGGCTCTCCTTCTCCTTCCTCCTCGCCTCCGAGTGGGCCCGGTTTGCCTCCATCTCTGCGGCGATGGGCGGCTTGGACGCCGTCAGCTTCCCGGCGAGCCCCTGAGGAACGAGAGGCAGGATAAGGCCGGAGAAGGAAATAGAGGGCAAGCCTCGAACATAGACACAACACTTACCAAGGAAATGTACCCCTTATTGGGCCGCATCGTCACTTTGTACATCACGGCTTGGTCCACCGCCGCCCTTCCTCGTCCGCTCGAGGATCTCGTCATGGTCAAGATCCTCGGGTGCCATCCGGTGCCCCCTCCACTCGGTGCCGACCTTCATGTCGTATAGAGAATACCGCCTCGACATGAGGGGCAGCACCCGCCGTTGGTGGAAGCGGGCGATCACCCCCGATGCGTCCAAACTCGCCCGGTCGGGCGCACCAAGGCAGCGATCACCTTTCCTCGGCGTCACCTTCTCGGGATTAGCTCCTTCCTCCACGACGGTGGCTCGGCGTCGATCGACTTCCGGTGTAGGCGGGGGAGGTGGCCGTGGTCATTCGAAGGTAGAACCACTTCGGCGTGCCGGTGCGATTGAAGGGCGAGAGCTTGGCCGGGATGTAGGAATCCCAGTGCGGGCCCGCATTTGCAACATCAGCTCTCGGCTCGGACGGCTAGCCTCTTCCCTTCTCCGACCCTTGGGAGCCTTCAAGAAGAGGGCGGCCTCAAAGAAGTAGAGCCGAGAGGTCCCAATGGGCCCTCGACTCCAAGGAAGCCCTCACACTGGCGTAACGAACATCGCCGCTGCGTGATCGAGTTGGGGGCGAGGTTATGCGACTCAGCCGTAATACTCGGGGCGCCGGGAGGAACCGACCCGCCCGGTATGCCAAACCCACGCTCGTGGAACACCGTGAAGCTCACGACGTATCCCTCCGGCGGCATCGGGAACCGATGCTCAGGTGGCGGCACGATCCACTCCGGCATCCGGATGTCGGAGCGAGCACGGAGAAGACCCTTCTCCGCCAGCGCCGCCAGCTCGGCCTCCATGACCGAACACGACTCCCAGTCCTCCGTACCAACGATCTCGACCCTCGGCGCCATCGGGAAGGCGGGCTGGATTGAGTGGCCGCGCGGCAAGGTTATCTCTCCCCTTTCTTCTTCCTCCTCTCTCGGCGGCGCTCGAGCAAACTCCCGGCAGCAACGACAGCAAGAGCAGGGGCAATGGCTGGAGAGGCAGGAGGAGGGTCAGCGGCTGCCACCGCCTAGGTATTTATACCGGTAAAACCCTAGCCCATTCACCTACCAACATTTAATGCGTATCTCCCTACTCGATTCGTCTCACACGGGCCCCAGGCACCCACAGCGGGTGTCCCACGACCACACGGGGTTAGGAAAACACACGTGCATTGCGGGGTTAATCCCCCCACGGGAGATCCGGCTCACGGTGCCGGGGCCCGGCGCCTTGGCGTGGCCCGATGGCGGCCGCGGTGGCGCAAAGCCCCTTATCACGTCCGCGTGGGACCCACGAGCAGCGCGTAACCGCCTTGGGCGTGGGGCCCGCCACTTCTCCCAGCGGCGGCGCCCCGGCCGCGGGACGCCCCGAAAAGGCACCTCAAAAGGCGCACCCACGTCCCCCACGGCGGGATGAACTATAGGCTCCCTTCCCGTGAAGGAGCCGGGCGGCAACCCATTTACGGTCCCGAGAGGTTCGGAGGCTGGCCCACGGTGGGTTCGGCGGCCGCCTCGAGGCCACGAGTCGAGGATGGCTCGGGCGGTCTCATACACGGCCCTAGCCTGGCATGGCGGACCATCCTATGCCGTGTCCGAGGCCAGCGAGGCAGTCTGTGTTAGGGATCCCGCGTGGGAGTGCACCGAGCCCTCGGAACCCGGCGGACGGGATCCGGGCCCCGCCTCAGACACGCCTTGCAGGCTCTAATGGAATGCGCCTCTGGACCCAGCCAACCCCTAGCGAACGGGGGCACAGGCATTCCACTTGGACTGACCCGTTAACAGCTCACCGGATCTAGCCACGTTCGACGCTCGTCGACGACAGCGTGGCGAAATCCACCCTCCTCCCTGCGAAAGGGATGCAGAGGTGCGGACAAAACTAATGACCAAGTACCGCTCGGCCGCCCCACACCAGAACGGGGCTCGGGGGCTCCCCCGGCGCAGAGGCTGAGGTTGGAAAATGTCAACTAACCCTCTCACCGAATTCCCGGACAAACCGACGGGCCCGGGGGCTCGGCAAACGGTAGGAACGCTCTATCCAAAACACACCAGCCCTTGGAGGAATACCCGCACTCTTCTAGAGATTCCATTTTATGGCATTGGGCAATCATAGTGATTCAGAAACTCTAGGAGTACACACCAACCAAAACACGTGCAAGCCCTCGGAGGAGTACCCACACTCCTCCAAGGCCTCGGGGGCTACACCCGCCCGGGGTCCCTCCCCCAGAGAACATAGCCTCGGGACAAGCAAGCACCCTCACTAAACGTGTATAAGCTCTCGGAGGGCTTCGCACTCCCCGAGGCCTCGGAGGCTACACCCACCGGATGCGCTCGCGCGCACCCGACGAAGGAAAGCCCGAAACGCCTAACAACGTGCCTAACGAGAACCTAGCTTAAAGCCACAACCTCCCGAGCGAGTGTACTCACTCCTTCGAAGGTTCGGGGGCTACTTGTCGGGTACCAAAATAAGGGTCCTCCAAACAATCGAGGCCAACGAGCATAAAACCGAGGCCGCACAGTAGCAAAAGCGCGGCCTGCCAAGGCCAGCGCCTTGCTCACCGTCCCGTCGAGCCTCCCCTACAGGGGCCTCGGGGCCGGGCGCTAACGTTCCGCCCCGGCCAAGGCCTCCCCCGCCGAGGCCTCGGGCGGGCCTTGTTTCCGCCTCGCCCGAGCCCTCCCCGCCCGAGGCCTCGGGCGCGTGCTAGCACGCTTCCGTCTCTTGGGAAAGCCCTCTACGTGAGCGCCTCGGACGAAGCGCCCACTTTCCGTCCCGCCCGAGCCCCCCATGCCTAGGCCTCGGGCCAGGCGCGCGCCGCACTTCTGGTCAAGCGACCTCGACTTGGCGTATATATACGCGCGCCTTCCCACAGTTCCGTCGGTGATGTTATCCCTTGGCGGGGGATAAGAGCCGATCTGTCATAACCCTCACCTGCGCTCATGATTACGTTGCCCTCCACAATGGAGTCGGGCTGCTTGTGGGGCCTTTGTGTAGCCTAACCTGCTTTGCGAGGTCAAGTCACGAAGCTTCAAGGCGGTGGGCGCCACACCAGGGGCCGTAACCCGGTGTCATCCTCCGTATGAGAGTCGAATTAAATTTGGGGCCCATTTGGTCAAACCTTGATCCTTCCGGGTTTTTCGAGGCCGGGATGGGCGGCTTGCCCGATGACGGCTCGCTCTGTGCCAACCGCCCAGCGTCTGACAGGCGGGCTCAGGAGGCCCTCCGAGCCTCGGAGCGGGGAGCAAGTCAAAGCTTCAAAGACGCGCCACGAGGGGTCGGATCACGCCTCCCCTGGCCTCTCCATCAACTTCTACAGGGACAGTCGTCCACTCCGTCGTCGGGATAAGGGGACCACGACTCCCCTTGGTGAGACCATGCTCTCTGATTGCATAAGGTGACTTGAGGACCTCGGCATAAGAAGGGGTGGCGGACTCAGAGGCCTCGGATCGGGGAGGAGAGGCACACACGGCCTCTTCCATGTACACGGGCACTCTTTGTAAACCCTACCCTCCCCTTGCGGCTATAAAAGGGGAGGACCGGGCCCCCCCTCCCGGGGACGGGGGGAGACAAGCAACCTTGAGCACTCCCACACTCACGACATTGGCACTTGCCTCAATCACACACGAGACTTGGGACCCGCCTCCCTCTCTCCATTCGCTTTTGTACACCCTACCGCAAGCATTAAGGTGCGAGGATAATACAAAGCCTTCCTTGTGTCCTTCTTGCACACCTTAGGAGTTAGGAACACGCACCACAAATTTACTCGTTGATGCTAGGACCACCGGTTTTAGCACCGATAATTACTATAAAGCTCTAGCATTCAGCTGGAGAGAAGCTTTTGATGAAAAAGCAACAGAACAGAAGGGTTTAAACTAGTTACAGACCCATCGATCAGGCAGCGCTTTTTGTTGTGAAGTATTCAATTCATTTTGGTGTGCAGTTCTATATGAAAAGGTTATGAAATTTTGGACATATGTTGCTTAAAATAAAAAAAAAGTCACTGGTTTAAATCCACCGCAAGAGAAGTTTTGTCATTTTACTTGGGGATATTTATCTATCGCGCCATATCAACTGCTGATGGTATATGAGTACAATTATGCAAAAAAAAAGGGATTTTCCAAGAAAGTTTAAAAAAACAAAGTGAAAAAAAACACTCATCTGTCATCTCCTTCGTTCCGCTACCCTATAGTATACTCTGTCTGTGCTCAGTCTCTGGCTCTCTCTGCCTGTGCATCCACCGTACAGTAGTTTTGTAGTTTTTGTTTATCATCATCAATATCCTCATATGCTTCGATCTGATATTTTGATCTAAAATTATGTCTTTTTTGCCAAAGACTAAAATTAAAATTATGACTTATGTGCAGACTATGGTTTTTTAAGTTGTTAAATCCCAATTATTTACTAGTACTATGTTGTATTTATTTATATTAAAATCATGCGTACTAAGGGGCTTGACCAGCGACCCGGGTGTGGCTACAGGCCGGGCCGAGCCCAAACAAATCGAGTACCCCTCTTCAATCTAGCCTAAGTACAGCCCACAGGAAAAGAGGCCTCCAAGGTCCAGCCCCACCCGGCGCCGGCGGCCCACCCAATCCTGACTGAGAAGCGCTCGGCCGGCTCAGTTGCCTGACTCGCCCCCACTCCCGAGCGGCCGAAGCCCCGACCGGCGACCACCCAGATCAGCCCCACCCTTCTCCTCCCCGTGACGCCCCGCCGCCGTCTCCTCTTTGATCCTTCCCCGTCCCCAGTGGCAAGTCCCGACGTCGCCTCCTCCTCGGATAGCAGCCTCTGCTGGGGCGCGCTGAGCGCACAGATCCTCCCGCCCCTGGGCGCTAGGCGCGCCCAGTTCTTCCCCTGCCAGCCGGCCGCGGCGGCTGCCAGCCAGCACGGCAGGGCTGCTGGTGCCCGTCTCTTGGCCGCCAGCACAGCACAGAGTGCCGGAGTCGCCCCCAGCCGGCCAGCTCCTTGCCGCTTGCTGCACAGTGAGTCAGTGAGTAACTGAGTATTGATTACTGATCGTCATTGCATCACATTTTGTTTGATGAATGCCAATGGCTAGTTTCTAGCAATCGCATTGCAATATTCATACCGTATGGCATAGGAGGCTAGGTGATGAATGGATGAATAGTAGCATGATACGCTATATTGAGCGGGATTTTGTTTGCATCCATTGTGGATGAAAGCATTTTTAGCTCTTTCAAGTCTTAAGACCAGATGTCAAAGGGAAACCAGATATTTTTTTTTTTTTAGAGGATTCTTGATGCTTTACTCAGATTTGGTGAATCCCCACTCCCTCTCGTGCTCCACCACTAATCATGGGGCTACTCAGCATCATCCGGAAGATCAAGCGCAAGGAGAAGGAGATGCGCATCCTCATGGTGTAGGTTCCTCCGGCCTCCTTTTCCGTTTGATCCCATATGCATTTGTTCCACGGTTCTTGGTTTCCTTCGGGTCTGGTGCTTGTGTTGTCGGTTTCCTCAATTGTTTGGCATCTGCATTGATTCATGATGGTTGATGCTATGTTGCGTTCTGCGGGGTTTGTCTCAGAGGCCTGGACAACTCGGGGAAGACAACCATCGTTCTCAAGATCAATGGGGGAGGACACCAGCGTCATTAGCCCAACACTCGGATTCAACATCAAGACCATCAAGTACCACAAGTATGTTCCCCTTCCTTCTACAGTTCTACTTCCTAGTTTAGTCCAGTTTTGCTCTGATGCATATGCATAGTGACGTATAGTTACTTGCTTTAGAGTGGAGTTTTAGTTAGGCTAAACACCAAATGGAACACCATAGTTAACATATAAAGTCTATACATTGAGTTAATTGATGCGGGTTAATGCTGTTAGTTGTCTATTGGAGTTTAGAACCATTTAGAAGTTTTCACCACAGTTGCGACTGTTTAGTGAACCATCATGTGCATGTATGTCTGATAGCGTGTCAAGAATCGTGGCGACACATTTTTCTTGCGCTGTCTACTACATTATGGTTAATTTCTTAAGCAGCATATTTTAGTGGGACCAATCTGCAAAGAGTAAATCATCTGATAAAATTGTCTATTAAAAATATTAAGGCCAAAATTCAACTATGCTTCTGTATATCCCTCACGTGTTCTGCCATCAAATGAACAGTTTCAACATCAGACAAGCAGTTCCAATTTTTTGGATAGAAATAAAAATTTCCATAGGCCAGCAATATGATTTCTAGTTTTGCATCTTGGTTCATGCAAAAGGGAGACTGGTTGGCATGTTGAGATTTTCCAGCGAAGTGCCATCAGTTGTGTCTTGGAATTGAGAACCAACAGCACCTCCAACTTAGCTGAGATAACCTAATGGACTCATTTAGGTGTGCGTTCATTACGAACCCACCAAAAAAAAACGTTATGCTGATTTGGTTGCTGTTAATCTCTTAAGTCGAATATTACAGTAGACTACTGTGTGAAGTAAATTATGTGATAAAAGGGTCTATAAAGATGTTAAGACAAAATTCAACATTACTTTGTAGCCGTCACATGTTCTGCCATCATAGACAATCAATTTGAACATTTTGCTTCTCTGTTTGTAGAATAGTGATAGTGAAATAAAATTTGCATTGGTGGCAAGTTGATAGTCCAGTTTTTCATTCATTACAGTAGACCACTGTGTGAAACAAATTATGTGATAATAGGGTCTATAAAGATGCGAAGACAAAATTCAACATTCCTGTGTAGCCATCACATGTTCTGCCATCGTAGACAAACAATTTGAACATTTTACTTCTCTGTTTGTAGAATAGTGATAGTGAAATAAAAAAATTGCGTTGGTGGCGAGTTGATTGTCAAGTTTTTCATGTCGGTTCATGCAAAAAACAGAGACTGGTTGGCATTTTGATCATTTTAATTGCTGTAGTATAGGTTTTCAGTGCACAGCGTTGAACTTTAGGAACATTCAGTTCAGTAGAAGTACAGGCAAGTTTCAATCAATGGAGATTGCAGCTCCTGTAATTTCCCAAATACCAGGATAGCAAATCTGGCGATCATGATTTTTCCACGTTACTGCAGTGGGTCTGATTAATTATTAAAATTTATTGATTATCTTAGATACTCTTTGAACATATGGGATGTTGGAGGACAGAAGGCGATCAGGTCTTACTGGAGGAATTATTTTGAGCAGACTGATGGGTTAGTTTGGGTTGTTGATAGTTCAGACATAAGGAGGCTTGATGATTGCCGTGCTGAACTCCACAATCTCTTGAAAGAAGAGGTATGCTATTACCAGACCTCTAAGCTATGGTGATGAATTGGATATTTTGTTGTAATTCTATTGTATTAAAAACATTATGGTCCTTCAATGCCATGGGAATGAGTGATATTTATTGTTTGGTATTTGGATCAAAATGATAGAGGTCCTATAATTGGTATAAATGAATAATGCCCATTTACTTAATGATAGAGGCCTCTTGATTAATGAACTGGAAAATAGACATTTTTCTCTCAATGGTATCGAACTCTATGCCTTTGTGCATGGAAGTTGTATCCTTAGATCTCCTTGTTTTTAGTTTAAAATTGTACTGAAATAGCATTTCAAACATGGGTCAAACCACTAATGAAGTACAATGCCATATGTTGGCAGCAAAGAATACTGCCTGATTGCCACAATAGGCTAAAATTTTACCTATTCAGAGAGTGTCTAATCGTTGATCCTTACAATATTAACAGAGACTAGCTGGAGCATCATTGTTGGTTTTGCAAATAAGCAAGACATACAGGGAGCTCTAAAACCAGATGAAATTGCGAAGGCAAGCAGGCTTCAGTCATTCATATGCATTAGAGATATGTTTTCCTATATTCCTATGTTTATTTACTCTCTGTGAAATCGTTGTTAACTTGTACTGTGCTTTTCTGGTCCTTATGTTTGACAAGATTTTACGTAGTTCAGCATGGGACCAAAAGTATATGCCAAATTGAATGTAGTTTCATCAATTATGCTCAATTATGAATGTTCTGGAGCATCCAATTTCAGTGTGTACTGCGATAGTTGCATCCACTTGTACTTTTAGATATTCTGTATTTGTTTTCTTGTAAATCATACTAGATTTGTTTCAAGTGTGTGGTTCTCTTCTGAAGAGAGTCACCCTCCATCATTTCCACTGATCAGATGCCACTTGTTTGTACTTGTGGATATTCTCAATTTTGTTTGCTCAGAAATTAGATTTGGTTGCCAGCGTGTAGTTCTCTTCTGGAACAGAGTTGACCCCATCATTTCCACCGATTAGATGGAAATTGTCATGTGGTCTTCAGACAGAATTGAAACACTCATATGGAAAAGCAGATTCTGTGTGTAAATTGGTGTAAAAAGAAGCAGCTCTAGTGTTAGTCTTAGTCGTAACTTGTAACAACTGAGATCAACAAATTTGCCTTTTGGTTTCATCAACCTAAGCCGCCTTTAACAAATCCTCAAGTGCCATGGAGAGGGCTCTCCGCCCACCATAGTAGTGCATCATTCATTCATTCATTCTATTTGTACAGCTTCTCTCCCTATGTGGTTAAAATTCAGCAAGATCAGTTATTTTACGTGGCTTCTCACCCTGTTGTTTCTAGTGATACGGCTATGGTGTGGCGTGCAGCTACATTCTTGTTATGAAGTCTGTAAAAACAATTTGCTTATTATGCTTAGCCAAAGGGCAACAGGACCTGAAATGTTCAGCATAGTTGATAGCATTTGGTTTTCATACTGTGCTGCGAATGCGGAAAGTGCAGTTACCCATCTGAATTCGTTCATACTAGCTCTTTTTTCCCACAGCAGACTTGTCTCACCTTCCTTCCTTTTACCTTCCTTTTAGGTTCTGAATCTGGAAGTGATGGACAGAAGCAGGCACTGGAAGATTGTGGGCTGCAGCGCTTACACCGGAGAGGGGCTTCTCGAGGGCTTCGACTGGCTGGTCCAGGACGTCGCTTCTCGTATCTACGTCCTGGACTGATGATATTTGTAGCGTCGATGCAAGTTGTGGTGCCTGTATTAACTATTAAGCATCGTTAGAGGGCAAAGTTTGTTAGCGCGTCGATGCTAGTTTTTTCATGCCTGTATTAAGCATCGTTGGTGCAAAATGTCTCTGCTAGTTGCCATGCTCTCGAAACTGTCTGCTAGTTGTCAGTTGTCATGCTCTCGAAACTGATCTAATTGTTTCGTTGCACTTTTTTTATAGCTCCATATTAGCTATTCTAGATTGATTTACAAATTTTTCTAAGAGCTGAAAGAAGATCGTGTGTTTTAGGAGCATGAACCTTGGAACTGAAAGAGCACTGTGTACTTTAGCCTTTAGGAGCATATAAAGCATTGTGTATCTTAGGAGCAATATTATGGTGTAGCGAACCGAATTCCTTTTTTATAGATCTGTTGTCCGTACATTTTTGTAGCGAATCGAATTCGCTATGCCTGTTATTATCCAAATATTTGTAGCGTTCTCGGGAGATATTTTCTGCGTTCTCGGAGTATTTGTAGTGTTCTCGGGAGATATTTGCAGCGTTCTCGGGAGATATTCGTTCTCGGGAGTGACAGTTCTTTATAGCCACAATATATATAATATAATCAGTAAAAGACAGTTCAAACACAGCAATTTCAGATCACAACAGTAGATGCGAACAAAAACCTTGCTCACTCTTCTCATTTCATGATAGCGGGACAGTAACCAAAGTGGACAGTAACATCATCACGGGTAACAACTAATCCAAAGGTGCAACGGACACTAACACAGGGGTAACTCAGATTCGAACGGTAACACGATAACTAGATAGGATAACTTGGCCGAAGCCGTGGTGGGCCCACACATCAGTTCCTCCAGTTGCCGCCGGAGTCACCGCGGCTGCCACCGCCGTAGCCACCGCCGCCGCCGTAGCCACCGTCACGGCGACCGCCGTAGCCGCCACCGCCTCCGTAGCCGCCGCCGCCTCCGTAGCCGCCACCGTCGCGGCGCCCGCCGTAACCGCCGCCGCCTCCTCCGTAGCCACCGCCGTCGCGGCGCCCGCCGTAGCCGCCACCGCCGCCTCCGTAGCCACCGCCGCCGCCGCCTCCGCCGCGGGACTGGGCCTGGTTGACGGTGATGTTGCGGCCGTCAGCTCCTTGCCGTTCATGTTCTCGATGGCGTCGAGCATGGACTGCTCGGAGGGAGGAGAAGGTGACGAAGCCGAACCGCAGGACCTCCCCGTCTCCCGGTCGGTGATGACCTGCAGAATCAAGCACAAGAACGGCGTCAGATCCAGACCCTAGACACAGCAGATCTACCGAGCCACGACACGGATCTAGCCTAACGACAGCACAGAGGAGCACGAAATGGAAGCGAGCGAGCGAGGAGGGGGGATGAACAGACCTTGGAGTCGAGGATCTCGCCGTAGGAGGAGAAGGCGTGCTCCAGCGACTCGTTGTTGGTGGCCCAGGCGAGCCCACCGACGAAGCACCGGTACTCCACGTCCGCCGCCGCCATCTTCCCTCCTCCACAGAACCCTAACGAACCCTAAACCGAGGACGAGGACTTGGTAAGAGGGAGGAGAAGCCAACCCACCTCTGAGAGCACGGGGAGCACGGCTGCCCTACCCGCGGCTTTATGGCGCGACGACAGGCGCGACGGGCGCCGTCGTGATCGGATCGGGCGGCGACCGCGCAGGGAGCGGTCAGAGCGGAGGATAAGGATCCCCGAGGTGGGCCTACCCCACCGGGACCGTGAGGGTTCCCGAGAGCAAGATATTTTTGCCGATGGCGTGATGGATCTGCAAAGCCAGCCGACCAGAATGCTGCTCGTGGACCGAGCTGGGCCTGGCTACACCACCATAGTGCTTCACTGCCCCAATCCAGTAGGTGGCGCTCCCCTATGGGCTATGGCTGCTCATGGACCGATTTACCTCCTTTTCAACTGTAAAACCAAAAAAAAACCCAGCTGTCCTGTGAACGGTTGCCTCGAACTATTAACATCGTTCGATTTACATCTTTAAAAACGGGTTTTGCTAGCGTGACGTCACGGTAGTCTCGTGACGTTCATATCAGCGACGAGAGAGATAAATTGAACTTTGCGATAGTTCATGTAGGTTAAAATTATCTAGTTAAATTTTTCAAAAACTTGTTTATATACTTGTTTTAAAACTATTAAAATTTGATCTAATATTTCAAAAAGATCATATAAATTTTATTTTAACCCAAAAACATGAAACAGTCATATATTTTTCTAAAAGCAAGCTCTGCATTTCCCTAATATGAAATGAAGGATGTAAACAAAAATACAAATTCTTACAAACTGCATCGTGAATGTGGATTGTAATATCCGCCATCTAGGCCTGGAATGTCCACACCGATATCCCTTGCTGCCACCTACAATAAGTAGTCATCGTAGCCCACTCTATCATAATTCCCATTTCTTTCTTCTTCTCTTTCCATTATCA
>JADLZL010003969.1:0-23345 GCA_015844335.1 Chrysopogon serrulatus
CAGTGCTGTTCAGTTGCATATTCTTTAACCAAAGGTCAAAGCAACTAAATTAGCCATGAAGTTTTATGATAATTATTGTACATGACCCTGCAAATAAACCATAATTAGAAAACCATAATTAGAAACCTGCTTTTTCCCCCGATCTCGTAGCTCATGCCTTCTAAACAATGTAGCGGTGCTAGAACTAAGAACTTCCCTAAAGGCTATGAAATCCATAGATCTACAAAAATGAACTACATTGGACCTATATACTGTATGTGTCTATATATATATATATATGTCTATATATATATGTATATATAGTCATCTATATATATGTGTATGTCTATCTATATATCTATATGTCTCTATACGTGTGGCAATGATTAGATGCCGATTGTATAGGTGGTTTTGCTGGAATGGACCACAACACCAGATTTCCAAAGCTAGAAAAAGAGCGAGCAGAAAGCGTAGCTGGGCCACAGGTGTCAGCCTCGGCTTCGCGGTGAACACGCGTTGTCTCCCATGCTGCCATTGGCACGCACGCAGCGGTCGCCGGCTAATCATGGCCCGTCATCTTCTGAAACTTCTTTTTGTATCCTATGGAGATGGTGTATATAAGAACTCATGGCAAAGTAATATTTTTCTTAACGGCTTTAGAATATGTAGGGAATATCATCTTTGGCCACTTCTGCCAGCAGCACATATCTTCCTGTGCAGAAACTGGAGAAAAGCAGCTTTATTAGGCGAAGAATACCCGGCTCGGCCCTCGGACTTTGGACTGATTGTCCAATATTTGTTCCATGGTGGTACGGTTAGAGCTTTGCATCTAATAGCATCTAAAGCTATATATAGCTATTAGCTCGAAATAAACCACATCGAAATTAAATTCTAACATATAGAGGACTCCATAATTAGTCAATCGCTTAAAATAGCTGAGCATAACACTCATCAACTCCTAGTACTAGGCCTAGGTGTTCGGGTTACCTGATCAGGTTGGGTAATTCAAAAGTCGGCAATAAAAATCACTACCCGATATTCACTCAAAAAGCACTATCCGCAAAATTTTGGGTACTCCAGTAATTTGAATTGTGTATACCCGAGATATCTGAATTCACAGAAAATTGTAAACTGTATGCATTTTGTAGTAGTAATTTATATAATTTCAGCAGCACTCAGTACAAAAATTTCAAAAAGCAATTTGTAGATAATAATATTAAAATAGAGAGAATCATATACTAATAAAGATGATAAGTTGGAAGTGTTTAACCGACAACACATCGCAAAAACACAAAGACACAGCACACATATTCGGGTAGTTGAGTTCGGGTGCCAAGGGATATGACTCGAATTGGCTAAACTCAATTTCAGGTAATCCGAATCAAATTTGGGATTGGGTACCTTGGGCTCGGGTAATTCAGGTACGGATAATGGGTATTGGATATTTTTGCCCAAGCCTAACTCCTAGATTGTTGTGGTGAGAGTTGTGACTATTTGTGTATTAGCTGCCTCAAGCTGCAAATTGTGCAAGTGATGGCTGTTCCTCAGATCCAGGCTGGCTCTAGTCCAGGCATACAAGGTCTCGGCTGGGGTTAGTCCAACTCACTAAGTATCACTACCGGAATGGATAATATTTCTTGCAGAGTGCTTGACACCGGTACAGAACCATACCATATCTTGGAGTTCAAAACTCCATTTCTCTACAGCGCCCGTGGAGGCCAGTAGAAATGGGACCATAGCACAAGAAGCGGTTCCACAACCGCCTTTAACGCTGTCTCCATAGGCGGTTCGGCAGGGAACCGCTGTGTAATAATCCATTTACCGCAGGCGGTTCGCTAAAGAACTTACTTGTCATTTCCACAAAGCGGTTCACATGGAACTGCCCGTGTAAATTAATCGAACCCATTTATATATAATATTTTTTGTATATATTAAGTATTTATATATATTGATGGGTTTAGACATATCAACATAAACAATTTAAATATTTAAAGAAAGTTTATATACATCATTGTTTCGTGCTCATGAACATAAAGTTAATTACAAAGAGTATATATCACATATTGTATGCATCAAAAGTTTGCACCTGTCAATAACCTATCCTAGTAAGGTTTAGCCTACTAATCTCTGCTAGCACCGAAATCTATTGGTAACTGGCCTCAAGCCATGACCATGATATTTCCTTCGCATGGAATGACATGTTGTTTAGCCTACTAACTTAGCACTGAAATTTGGCTTGGTAAATTCGCCGGCCATGACTTACATATTTCCTTCGCATGTAAATGACATGTTTCAAGAGGAATGTGCACAAGCTAACCACAGTTGTATAAAAGTCTTTTTCTTCGTGATGCGCCAATTGGCTTTCTTAAATTGCTACAAAGAAAGTTTATTAACATCATGTACTTAAAAATTTACACCTTTAATGTCGGAGAACTACTTGCATGATTATTAGTTACTTATATTAATTACCTCGGAAGGTTGTGTTACTTGGGCGTTTCTTAGCGTCATCACTAGTTGCCATTCTCGACCTTGATGCGAGAAATGTTTGTGGGCATTCTTAGCATTATGCAGAGATTGCATCCCGATAAATTAAAGCGTCTCAATGGTAACCCAGTTCTTAACGAGCGCCGCAGGAAATTACCGTTATATAGCATTTCAACCGAGTATTCTAGGTGTTGTATTTATATTTCCCAAAGGAAAGCATAGCAAAAAGAGTTCAACTTAGCAGATATAGACTAGGATGACATGTGTGAATAAGTCAAGGTTCATAAAGCAAAGGTGAATCGGTTTTATAATTTGGATAGTGATCATACAAACATAACCATGAGCTCTAGAAAAGATAAAGGAAAAGAAAGAAAGAATAGGGGAAAGAGAAGAAAAAAAGAATAAAAGAATAATGAATAAAAAGAATATTTAGGAACAATGATCCTAATACTGACTAATGTCTAATATAGTTAGTCATACAAATACATGAGTCGAGAGATAGGGGATTTGCGTTTGCGATGGATCGAGAAGACCACCCAATACCGGTGCGCGGCGGAGATGGGTGTTAATTTAGAACTCTACACCATAGTTGAGCGTGGGGGATTCTTAAGGGACGGATGAGGGGCTGTCACCACCTACTACCCTCTCATCCGTGGACTATGAAGTGCAATCACCGGCTACCCATATGCAGAGCACCCGCCACATATAAAATAGCTACCCAAGCCCCTTAGGTCTCTCAATTACGGAGGAACTAGTAAAAGAACTTGCGGATGTTGTGGATGAACCACCAACCCGCACACAACTCTATTCCTAATCATCTAAACGTATGAGCGATTAAAACGAAGTTCTATATGCTAAGAATATGATATGAACACTATAAACTAGCAAGCATATCATGAACAAGGCATATGAACTAGAAGTCCTATGTTCTATGATCTAATCACACAAACTAGTATCTAGTTCATCTACACAAACTAGCACCTAGTTCATCTAACAAGACCATAGCACTAGAACAATACTCTAATTCTAGAACATAACTATATTGATAAAAAGAAAGGAAGAACATAATGGAAAATGCATTTCATACCAAAAATTGCTTGAGATGTCCTCCTCTACTTCTGAAGATGAAAGCCTTGCTCCACTACTACTATAAGGAATAAAGAAAAAGAAAGAAAGAGAAAAAGAAAGAAGAAGAAAGAAGAAAGAAAGGAAAAGAAAAGGAGAAAGAAAAGCTCTAGCTCATGGTAGTAGTATGAGTGTATGATGCCTTTGGAGGGAGGCTTGCCCCCTCATTTTATTGGAGAAAGGGGGGTGGGAGGTCTCAGCCTAAATACTAAATCTCGTCATTGGGCCTCTTCCTCCCCTCTTGGGCTTGCACAGTGCCCTGGGCTAGGCGTACGCACGCACCTCCTCTTGGGGCTCTTGGCTTACTCTCCATGGCACGAGAAGGTCGCCGGGCCCATCTCGCCGTGGCAGCCGCCCATTGTGGCTGCTGCCCGAGCTACGCCTGCGCCATGCTGCTCCCTAAGACCTGCGTGGTGCCCACTTGGGCTGCTAGCCTGGCGCCCTTTTTGTCGGGCTTGGTGGCCGGCATGGGCCTGAGCGCCCCTCCCCGCTGGCCCAGGGCGGCTCGGGCCGCAACCCCCTCCTTGGCGCCCATGGGCCTCCTGGCCACTGGCACGCCCAGCCCACCGGGGTTGGGCTAGTTAGTGCCCAATGGCAGTGGCACCAGGCGGCCCGCCACCGTGGCCTGCCTGCTTGGGGCCGCGGCCTGCTGGAGGCAAGAGTTTCCTCTTTCTTTTATTTCTTTTATCTTCTTTTATATTTTATAAAATCAATATCTTCTAAATCCGGAGCTCCAAAAATAGCGAAAGATATATCCGTTTTGATCAGCGCAACGAGCTCCATTGATGGTGAACTCCATTTTCTTCGTTTGAGACACATTTTATTGATAGAAAATTGGATAATCCTGCAAACATGGAGAACACAAAAACTTATGGAATTCATTAGTTTTAAACCCTATATTTATGTGTTATGATGTTTTTTCATGGCTTTTTATATAATAGTTGGATTGGTATAAATTGTGAGTTAACGGACCGTCAATAAAATCCCCACACTTACCTCTTCTTTGCTCGCCCTCGAGCAGAGCTTAAAGACAAAAAGCAATCATGATCATAAAATTCTAAGACATACGGGCTTTCATAAGAAATCATTCCATCTCATTTTAAACAAGTGGGATATGTGGCATTGGCTAACATGCTTCCTTAGGTTGTTGAAAAGTGGAATAGTTCTTGAAACAATGTTATCTTCCCAAATTCACATCTCAAGAACTTGGAGTTTTGAAAATTTTTCATAATGAAAATACATAGCTCACTTGATACTCCCTCAATTGGCTTCTCAAATCACCCCAATGTATGAATCCTTACTAAGGCATAGCAAAGTTTTGCCTTCTTTGTCTTTTTTCCTACCTCTAAAAGGGTTTATGGAGTTTTAGGTAGGATAAACAAGATGGCATACTTGCATTGCATATGTTGTTAAGTCAAATCATGGATCCAAGGAGAGAGGTGTCATACTCTTAGATCAAGATGTGCATGTGTGTGGAAGAATAAATGCTAAAAACTATACTCCCTTTTGTAGATATGATCTCTCTACTATTTATTATTTTGAGACATGGTTATTTCTTTTTTTTTTGAATACATGAGCTTTCATGTGCTCATCTCTTTTTTTTTTATTTTGGACCTTCTATTTTTTTTTTCTTTGGGACCTTCATGTGTCCCTATTTTTTTCTTTGGGACCTTCATATCCCTATCTTTTTTGCATAGCCATGTTGTTTTTTTATTAAAACATAACTATAGAGAGAGATCATTACTTTTATAGAGTATTTTCCTAATAAATATATTTTTTTTACTCTTAATGCGAGAGTAGAACATTTTTGTGGAACCTATATGGAAGGCATGTTTTTGCGCACTCAAAGGTAGGAGTAGCACATATATGTGGCGTGTGTGTGATCTTTTGATCTTGGGAGCATGATAAATCTCACACGGGTCACAAGACTTGACCAAACTCAATGCAATAATAAGTAGCATATGTAGTGTGCTTTAAAACTTGCAAGATGCATACTATATTTGGCCTTGGTAGGAATTACTCACCAAATGAGGAGTATGTGATACTATGGTTTTATATTTTATCAAAAACAAAAATTCTCCAAGTACGTAGGATTTCTATGGCAGATCCATATCACACCCCTCAACAACTTAGTCACCATGATATCCTATCAAAGTATTTTCCCATAAGTATAAGAATATGTACATGGAACAATCTTTATGTAAGTTTTATCTCAAAGTTATGGACATGTCACTTTATCAAAAATTTTTAAACAAAGTGTGGTTTTAAGATATGCATGAAATCATGGATGATTCATTTGAGTTTAATTTTATGATATCAAAAATTTGTTTGTCTAAACTCAAAAAGAAGAAGCTATAAGGAGAGGGTTGCACAAACCATCGCTTGAAGAGGAAAGAGAATATCGTTGATTCCTGTTTTTCTTGTTCCTCCTTCATCTTTGGGTTATTTGATCTTTGTGCAACTTATTAGTGGAAGATCTCGGTGTGTGTTTTGTTCTGCTTGAGAGATCTCCCCACACTGTTTTTATACCTGCCTTTATTAGAAAAACAAAAAAATAAAAAAACAAAAGAAACAAACAAAGGCTCTACCACTAGGAACATTGGGGAGCTTTTTAACTTATTTTATTATATTATTACTACTATATATATTTTTTTGGGAATATTTTATTTTTTAATATATTTTTTTTGTTTATTATATTTTATTTGTTCACTCAACTTTTTTTTTTATTAAAGCATTACTCTAACAAGGCTAAGATAAAGATGCAATGAAAGCATAGTCTTGATTTATTTCCATGATAGATCTTTTTCTATTGTTTATATAAGTAGCTACTCATGTTCATTAACCTCAAAATTTTAACACCATATCAAATCTTTGATTAAAGAAGGCCATATTAATCTAAGCACCATGCTTAATTTAAGAGGCCTATAGATGCACTGTATATGATCAGTATACGAGTACACCTAAACTAGAGTATATACTTACATAAGCATAGAAAGCATATCTTTTATGAAAACAAATATGAGAAAGGGGCTTGGTGAACATTACCTTTGCATACCCGAGTGTAAGCCGGTAAATTTTTATATTAACGAGGACGTTGAGTTGTTTGCTGCAGTTTGCATGATGGATCAACTTCAGGTTCACCAGCCCATTGATATATATCTTTGCCATAGGCAGGCCTGCTCTTCCTCTATCTTCTTTTTTCTCTCATTTTAGCAAGGTAGAGCTACCATTTTTTTTTTACAAAATGGCCTCATGGTGAGATTCATACCGCCCTCCCCCCACACTTGGACTTTGGTGTAAAAGTCAAGTGTGTAGAGTTTGATTTGAATATGTTCTCACCACGACAAAATCAAAATATTTTTATTTTATTTTTTTCAACTCCACTCTATCATGGTTCAAGGCAAAAGCAACTTGCAACAAAAGACAATATTGATAAAAGCCGATATATTCATTTATTATGGAAAAGATTTATGTCTTGTGCAAAGTTCTTTTAAACTCAAAATATGCCTTGTTATTTCTATTATGAAAACATCTCTTGATTTTACCCATATAAAAGTTTGAAAAACTTTCAATAGGTGAGTCCAACAAAATAACCAAAGTCTACAGTAGTATATTTAGGTTCAAAAAATCAAACTAGATGCCACGCCTAACTTGATCTAGAAAACATTTTAAACTAAGCACCATGCTTTACTTTTAAAAGCTTTTGGGAGCAAGATTATTACACCTCTTGTTTCAAAAGCAAACTAGGCACCATGTCTAATTTGGTTTTAGAAAGACACTTTTAAACTAAGCTCAATGCTTAACTTAAAAGGTGTATAAAGATACCCCAAACCTAATCATACTAGGTGGACCAAGGTAACAAGAAAGCATATGGAGATTATACAAATAGAGATATAAAAGAATGATCATGGTTATGGTAAGAATTTTATTACTTATTTTTTAGATGCAAACGACATGAATGTATGCATGAAATTTAAACATGCTGTGGATTTGAAGCTCAAACCAAATGAAGTGGATGCACAACTTATTCAAAGCAAACATGCGGTGGAATGCAAGAATTGAAAGATAGCCTAAGAAAAATTTCTCACCATTTGATCAAACTCAACCATGACTCACATGTTGAAATCAAATTAAAATTTGTGAGTAGTGCAGTTTTATTAAAAAATACAATTTTTTTAAGTTCTATTTTATTTGTTCATCCAACTTTATTATATAAAACTTTACTTAAGCAAAAGAGCGGAGGTACGAGAGGGGAGCTGACATGCCCGCACTCCGTCTCTCCTCAACCCGACATACCGAATCCAAGGCGTGAGATAGCGGACATGCCCGTACCTCCACTCAACTCTTCCTCACTCGCTCACCAAAATAGATTATTTCTATTGTTTATGAAAGTAGTACTCAAAATTCATTAACCAGAATCTAACACCATGTTAAATTTTGATTAAAAAAGCTATTTCAACCTAAGCTCCATGCTTAATTTGAAAAGCTTATGGGTATACTACACATGCCTATGTAAGTACACCCAAATTAAAGCAAACTTTCAAAAACAAGAGAAACATAAATTCATGTATTCATATGGTGATAAACATAGCAAAAGGATGTTGGTGAACCCCCTTTTTTTCATGTATTAGATTTTTTCAAAACTTTTGAATGCATGAAAGAAAAAGAAAAAATATTTTTGCCTCTTTTTTTAATAAAGAATGCATTACAAGATATAAATATAAGAATGCATGATGATTTTGTTTTTCATTTTTAGATGCACTATTTTTTAAGGAAAAATAATAAGAATGAGGATGCATTACGAAATTAAATATGAGATAACTACCGATTTACCTTCGGCGAAGGACCCATCGTTTATTGTCCGTTGGGCCGGATGGTGGTGTACATCTGTAGGTGAAATGGCAGAGGAAGAAACGGCAGATCACCAATTCCTCCGACGGAATGCCTCTAGATTCTTGATGTTGTTTCCTACAGATTTGTAACCACACCTACTATCCTAATATTCTTTGTATAAATGATGACTAACAAACACATGGTCCTGGCCATATCTATGTTAAATCTTTTTGGCTGATGCTTTCTCCGCAACAGCGCTTTAAATGCTTATTGGTGTTTCTTAGCGTCATCAATAGTTTTACATTCTGACAACGATTGCCAGAAATGCTTGTGGGCATTCTTAGCATTATTACCGGATTGCATCCCTAGCAATAAAATTAAGAAACGTCTCAATGGTAGTTCTTAGCGATTACAGATCAAGTCCGCAAGCGCACGGAATTACCGTTGTAGCATTTCAACCCGGGGTATTCCTACGTGTCGTATTTATATTTTCCCAAAAGGAAAGCATAGCAAAAGAGTTCAACTTAGATATAGACTAGGATGATATGTGTGAATAAGTCAAGGTTCATAGCAAAGGTGAATGGTTTATGATTTGGATAGTGATCATACAAACATAACCATGAGCTCTAGAAAAGATAAAAGGAAAAGGAAGAATAGGGGAAAGAGAAGAAAAGAATAAAAGAATAATGAATAAAAGAATATCCTAGGGAGCAATGATCCTAATACAACTAATGTCTAGAATATAGTTAGTCATACAAATACATGAGACAGAGATAGAGTTGCGTTTGTGATGGATCGGAAGACCAACGGCGCTGGTGCGCGGCGAGATGGGTGGTAATTTAGACTCCTACACACCATGGCCGAACGTGGGGGGATTACGAGAGGGACGGACGGGGCTGTCACCACTGCCCGCCTACCCCTCAGGTGGACTATGAAGTGCAATCACTGGCTACCCTATACCCGAGCACCATGCTCACATATAAAATAGCTACCCAAGCCCCCCTAGGTCTCTCACCCCTACGGATGAGCAGTAAAGAACTTAGATGTTGTGCGATGAACCACCAACCCGCACACAACTCTATTCCTAATCATCTAAACGTATGAGAACGATTAATAACAGAGTTCTATATGCTAAGAACATGATATGAACACTATGAACTAGCAAGCATATCATGAACAAGGTATATGAACTATAAGTCCTATGTTCTATGATCTAATCACACAAACTAGTATCTAGTTCATCTACATAAGCTAGCACCTAGTTCATCTAACAAGATCATAGCACTAGAACAATACTCTAATTCTAGAACATAACTATATTGATAAAAGAAAGGAAGAACATAATGGAAAGAAATGTATTCATACCAAAGAGTAGCCAAGATGTCCTCCATACTTACAAGATGAGCCTTGCTCCCTACTACTATAAGGAATAAAAGAAAAAGAAAGAAAGAAAAAAAAAAGAAGAAGAAAGAAGAAAGAAAGGAAAAAGAAAGGAGAAAAAAAAAAAAGCTCTAGTAGCTCTATGGTAGTAGTATAAGTGTATGATGCCTTTGGAGGCTTGCCCCTCATTTTATAGGAGAAAGGGGAGGAGTCTCTCTAGCTAGGCAATATGGTACTAACGAATTGGTACAGCCTAAGAAATACTAAATCTCGTCATTGGGCCTCTTCCTCCCCTCTTGGGCACACGGTGCCCCTTGGGCTAGCTGTGCACCTCCTCTTGGGCTGCCGGCTTGCTCTCCATGGCCTGAGTCATCGGGCCCATTTGGCCGACAGCACGCCCGCAGGCCTTTGTGGCTGGGCCCGAGGCTGGCCTCTTGACCTGGTGCCATGCCTGCTTGGTGGGCCTGCGGTGCCCACTTGGGCTGCTGGCTTTGGCGCCCCCTTTGTGGGCTTGGTGGCCCGGCATGGGCCCTAAGCCCTCCCGCGGGGCCAGTGGTGGCTTTGGGCTGCCCTCGCGGCCCCACATGGGCCTCCAGTCGGTGGCTGCTCGCCCGCCCGCTTGGGCTAGCTGCGCCCCTATGGCCGAGCGGCCTGGTGGCGGCTTGCCACCGGTGGCTTGCCTGCTGGGCCGCGGCCTGCTTGGAGGCAAGGTGAGTTTCCTCTTTCTTTATTTCTTTTCTCTTCTTTATATTTTTATAAAATCAATATCTTCTAAATCCGAGCTCCAAAAATAGCGAAAGATATATCCGTTTTGATCAGCGCAATGAGCTCAATACGTGATGGTGAAACTCCATTTCTTCGTTTGAGATACATTTTATTGATGGAAAATTGGATAATCTGCAAAACATGGAGAACATCAAAACTTGTGGAATTCATTAGTTTTAAACCCTATATTTACGTGTTATGATGCTTTTCATGGCTTTTTATATAATAGTTGGCGGTATAAATTGTGAGTTAACGACCGTCAATAGATTTCTTTGGCGAATCGTCCAGTGTCTCTCATGTGCCTGCACACATAGGATCCATAGAGGACAGATCCGAGTGGTTGTTTGTGGCACTATAGAATAGAAAAATGGTTATTTATAGATGCAACCATGGTCCTATATATGTACATGATTTGTATTCATAAGAGTAAATTTTCATATGTACCAGGCCAATTGTATAAAACTTCCAATGGCTGCCCTTGTATCTTGGACTCGCACTTTTCCACTGTTATCTTATAAAATCTATATGCCCTATGATCCGAATAGGATCACCATATTAGTCTCAGACTCTCATAATGTAAAAGTATGCATGCATATCTCGACTTACAGACTCTAAGAGTTCAATGAATTTTTGCATAGGATTCTTTAGGGTAATCTGTGAGTCTTGTACGACACCCTTCCTTCCACGGGGATAAACATCGGGCAGAATCCGGTGGTCCCTGCATGAATCAAATTTTGATGCATCACAATGCGGGGCATTATTTAGTTTCATCTAAGCAAATTCACACTCACCCAAAGTGGTACGGTAGGACTACTGATTTCCTATCTTGATACTTGATCAATGATCTTCCAATGTAGAAGGCGTAATGATTCAACCTTAATCCTTAATGTTCTAATTTTCTCACCCGTTCTTGACCTTCTAAGCCCAATAACTCATCATTTGTCATCCACGATTCTGAATGTGTGTTGTTCTTTGCATATATCTATTGGGTTAGGAGATAGCCAATTCTTTCATTTTGCATAATAATCAAAATCTAAGTCATAATATAGCTCACACTACTCATATAGCATTACGCAAGGCACATGCATGTCGGATATCGAACATTGATGCAACTACAATGCATGTGCAACTATGAAGCACTTACAATGCAAACATTGTTGTTATGATGCATGCGTCCGGTCTACGGAGGTTCATCATCAACCACACATCTTAAGTAGTTAATCACCGAGAAATGCCCTATGTGATATAGAAATGCTGATGGTGTCGATGCCAGAAGAGGCTCTCATGTATCAGTCATGCAGCCTTTTTATATTGCTTGGAACCTTTAAGAGTTTCTCCCACTTGAGTAAAGGCTTTCTCGACACAAATTTTTAGGGATGTTCTTGTAATCTACTTTAGTTGGCACCTTGATTTTGGCTGAGGAAATTACCTAAGGCACCGGCTTGGATGACTTTGAGAGCTCGGACAAGTCATGCACTTCTATAGTGCGTTAAGCTGTCCAATGCCTAACAAAAAATTTGGCCGGGTGCCCCATTTGTTTTTCTTTGGCTCGAAGGGGAAACCAACTTAGGCACCGAGAAATCTCTTCTTTGGTGGCGGTGGCTCTTTTGTTTGTTCGGGATCTTTGGGTTGTGAGGAATGTGGACTTTAATGGTGGCTCCTTTTTTGTTCGGGATCTTTAGGTTGTGGGGAAGGTGTGGAATTGAATGGTGGCTGAGATGGTGGTGACTGTGGGTTAGGAACATCATGGGGAGGTGATGATTGATAGTCGAAACAAAATGGGGAGGTGATGCTGGTGGGTCGGCAGAGAGGCGTGGAGGTGATGATTGACGGTCGAGGGAAGAGACTGGGGAGGTGATGGCGGTGGGTTAGGAAGAGGATCAACACATCTTGATGACTCCAGGGTGGGTCGTATCTCTTGAGAGGATGGTAGTCGCTCCCCAATTTGGACGTCCGCCAAGGCCAAAAGGATGAAATTGTTTATCACCTGTCCAAGTTTCTCAATGTCCCGGGATCGGGATGTCGAGAATCTCGTCCTCGTATCCTTGGATCACGGTCGATACTTCTACTCTATAGTAGTCTTCGAGGGGAATGAGCGACACCATGGTATTTAGGTCCTCCTAGATTGGTTTGCCTCGGCCACTTCCCTTGAATGATGATTGTTAATGCCATACCATATGACTAGGGAGCAAGGCACGGGAGTAACAATGTCATCAACCGGATTGTGAGCCTTGTTCGCTGTAGACCCGACCTTTGCTTGGAATTTCGTTTGATGATTGTGACACCAACGATTGCGCAACCACTTGGACTAGCTGCAACTGGGGGGCCCGAGCACTCATTTGTTGATTTAACATCGCACTGCCGGTTTCTACATCAAGCGAGGAGGAGGATCTTCTAGCAATTTTTCTATCATCTCTTGTGAACTCTTTCTAAGCCTCCTTCTTAAAAAGAAACTTGCCATTTCTTCCTTGTATCGATCACATTCTTATACTCACCGACCACCGAGGGGCCAAATTCATCCTTCCATCCCTCTTTTGGATGAGATGCCTCGAACACGGCCGGAATGCTCGGGGTTACCTAGGCCCACACTAAGGGTGTCCCTCTCCCTTCGTGGCTTGAATTTCTCTTCATCTTTGCTTAGGCGCCACCATAAAGATGCTCTTTTCTACTTCATCGACAATAGGGTCCTCAAAGGACACACCGCTCTCGGTTTTTGTTTGGCTTCGAGCAAGAATCAATTTGTGGACCTTTCACCAACTTGCGCGGATAGCACCAGCAACCCTGCCGCCTTCTTGTGACCTCTTGCTCCCTCCATTTGGGGATCAGTGCTGGTAACCACGAGCCTAGATGGTGGTGGTACTTGTTCTTCTTTGCAAGCTCAGAGTTGGCTTCTCACTCATAGCTACAGTTTGGATCTCTCCTCTTGCTCTAGAAATACCGCCCACTACCTTTGGTAATCTTATATTTTGTTGTAGGGTCCTTTCCTCTCTTCGCATACTTGGAATTCATCTCGTACCTCGGTTTGAAAACCGATCGCACACTACTTCATTGTATATTCCTTTACTAGTGCCTCTAGCGTGTTACGTGGAACCGAAACCTCATTTTCATTTTATCTCAGATTTTTTGTCCGACATCTTCGGCACACTAGACCAATCTGAATGGTGATGTCAACAAAGTTCTTAACACGAAGCCAATTGCATTCCAGTACTTGGGTAGGCCCTCCTCAAGAAGTAGGGGTTGTCCAATCAAGCTCACTTTATCAATGTAATATGTTTTTGTCTGGAAACTTGTTCATACCCTCGCCTTATTTCAAAACCGTGCGCTTTCTTTTCCTTGATCTCTTAGTGGTCGTTGTTGGGCGGATAATGTCAACTTTTATTAGAACTTTAGACACAAAAGGATACATGAATACACACTAGTCTAGGGTTTTAACTGACAATTTTCATGAGTTTTGCATATTCTGTATTTTTTAGGGATTATTTTAGAAAAGCATAAAAGAGGGATTAGAGTGCATAATTATCATGAAACTTAACCGTGAAGGCAAACATCGACATCGGGCTCGGGAAGCGTCTAGAAGACACCGAGCGAAGTGGACCCGAGTGGCCCACATGTGGGGCCGGCCTAAGACCATGGGCTGCCGGGCGGTGCCCCTAATTAGGGTTTTGCCTTGCCTTCTAGAGTCTTCTTTCACCGCCTGTGAGAAGTCATCTTGATCCTTGGTTAAGTCGGTTTGATCCTGCGGCGCACGTTCATCCCACCGGGCTATAAATAAAGGGGCAGACCCCCCTGGAGGCATCAAGTCATTTGGAGATCAAGCCAACAAGAGCCTTCTCTAGTTCATCAGAGCCTCTCTAGTTCATAGCTTTAGCCTAGTTAGATTAGAAGTAGAAGAGTTCTAGTTCTTCAAGCGGGATCCGAGCCCTGGCGTGCATGCAGGTGTGGAGTTCGGTATAGTTCTAGTACTTTGCTCTTATTGTATTTAATATTATGATTTAGGCAACATTGTTCTTAATCTCTTATATATTCTTAATTGCAATAGTCATTGTCTACTTTAATTATATATCTAGCATAGTTAGTTTGATCTTATTGAATTCATGTAATTGCTCGTATAGCGTTTATCCAAATGTACAATGGGTAGATGATGAACAATATGTAGATATGGTGTCTAGATATCTTATTTGTCTACGAGTGCACAACGATGTACCGGGTCGTGTGGTAGTCCGCGTAGGTGACAGCTGCGTTGGTTCCTCTGTAGTCCACCCCCGTATGTAGGACAGCAGCGCGGTCACGAGGGTTGAATGATGACTGTTTAACATCCTTCCTAGATGATGCCCTTTACATGTGATCATAATGTAGGATTATCTTAACGATTGCTAGATGTAATTGCACTAATTAGAGTTATTCATTGATGTAGTTATTGAATTACCTTAGTATTTATTCTGAGTTTATCCATTGGCTAGCTATTACTATGACTAGAAGAGCTCGATGTTTATCTATTTATGATGACTGATCATTATTTATCATATATATATATCTTTTATCACGTGACTTATCCCAGTTATGAGTAGGATTAGTTATGGTTTACCTTTCACATCAATAGTGTAAGTTGTAGATACAAGTCCTACATAGACCTTTCCAGTGGTATAAATATAAATCGACAACCTAGTAATACTCTAAGTAAAATGCTACAATGGTATAATTATCTGTTCGCTTGCAGAAATATTTCTTTAGTTCATATTCTTATATTTATTTCTGCCAATCATATGAAATAATAGATTCATTTAATACTTTATTCTAGCTAATATAATTAGGGATGACAACCTAGTTCAATGCTTAGGAATGTTGGTGAGAGATAAGTGCCTAGTTGCTAATGACAAGTTAATTCAGTACTATGTGTTTCTAATCTCGTTAAGTAGTAATGATGTTAGAAATACCAACATCGTCGCGGTCGCTTCTGGTGCGTCTCTTGCATCACGTGCCATTTAGGTGTTCCATTATCAACGGTTGCATCTGAGACAATGCCTCCTGAGTATAGACACTGTCAATCATATGGACATTATGAATCAAAATCATATAATTAAATACAAACATGAAATCATGGATATGTAATTTACCTTATCGTCTTGTGGATTGTAATCGGGTCACGTGCCAATTCATGGCGAGCCTTCCACAAACGGGAGGCTCCATGTTATCGCTAGCTTACGCTTCATATGAGGGAGTGGAGGCCCCGATGCTTCGCCCGTTTCGTGTGTCCTTTGCACTTGCTCTCACGGCTCCGTGGGGTGGGACGACACTGGGGCTTGGCCCGTTTTCGTGGGTCCCTTGTACTTGCGCCCGGTGGGGTGGGACCCTAGGGGCTTGTTCCGTGTGTTCGGACACTTGTGCTTGGTCCTTGCATGGAGAACTCATCATGACAATCTTCGCTCGATGTATATACAGACCTAGATCGATATACATACACGAAAAACAACAATATTGTGTATTACCATACGTGGCATGAAATATAAAGTGGCATATGTGGCATAATACATGAATTATCATACGTATATTATCAACATACATGAAAAGAAATAGGAACATGAGATGATACGTGTCTTATTGACTTTTCTATTATATATATTATTGGCATACATATATTACATAGTCAATCACATATATAAAGACATTGTCATACAAGTCATGCAAGTACATCATCATACATGTTATCCAATGACATATAAAAAGAAATAATAATATTCATATTGACCACCGCTTTGTAGAAATAATATTATTTATCCAATAAACTACAAAAAGACATAATAATATTGAAAAAAGTCTAAAAACCCCCTCAACTATTAACGTTGGTGCACTTTGTACCACTGAACTATACAATAGGGTATTGTACACCCTGAACTTTCAAAATCAGTGCAAATAACACCTAGGGCGGTTTTGGAGGATGGTTTTGTTACAGTAACGTGGTTTTGTCTTTTTCTTTTTTATTTATTTTGGTTGAATCTTTGAAAAATCATAGTAAATCATAGAAAAATCATAAAATAGAAAATCTAATTTTGTTGGACTCTACATCGGTAGATCTGCACAGTGAACATATAATATAGTATATTTTAGTACAAAGTTTTTACTGTAATTTTAGACCTATATTTTTTTTATAATTAAATGGAATAATTCATAACCATAATTTCTATGGTTGAATTATGGTGAAATTTTTATGGTGAGCTTATTATGATATGCTTGAACGGTAATAAAAATTTTATAATTATTGGATCATATATAACTTAGTTATAGATTTATTTAGGTTTATACTTAGGTTTATGCTTGTTAAATATAAATAAATCTATAAATGATCTAATAATTATAGATTTTTACTATAGTTCAAGCATATCATAACAAGCTCACCATAAAAATTTCACCATAATTCGACCATAGAAATTATGGTTATGAATTATTCTATTTAATTACAAAAAACTAAATGTCTAAAATTACAGAAAAACTTTATACTAAAATATACTATATTATATATTCACTGTGGTAGATCTACTGATGTGAAGTCCAACAAAATTAGATTTTTGATTTTATGGTTTTTTTGTGATTTACTATGATTTTTCAAATATTCAGCCAAAATAAATAAAAGCAAAACCACCCTCCAAAACCGCCCCTGGGGTGTTATTTGCACCGGTTTCAAAAGTTTAAGTCCTACAATACCCAGTTTTGTAGTTCAGGGGTATAAAGTGCACCAACGTTAATAGTTGGAAGGTTTTTAGACTTTTTCTAATAATATTCTATAATTTTATTTTATATTTTTCTCGAGATTTTATGAATTTTTTTTCTAATATTTTATTCCATTTTTTCTCTCAAAATGAATTGCTAAAGTTAAAAAACAACTCCCTCTCCCCCTTCAAGCGGCCAACTAGGCGGTCCAGTAGGCCCGTAAGGCGCCCTCCTCTCTCCCTTTCCTCCCTCCCTCCCCTCCCTTGAGGCGGCCCTCTTGGGCCACCCAGTGAGCCGTGATGCCTCCCTCCGTCTCTGCCGGGTGGGGCCCCCTATCGGGGTCTTCCCCTACTTCCGTCTCCGGCCAGTAAGAGGCCCTAGCGCGCGGCCGACGACTCCTCCTGTCCGCCTCCTCACTCCCCCTTCCCGGCCCGTCCGCCCTCCGGGCTTGCGCCACGCACCCACAACCCACGGCCCGCCGCGCACCACGGCAACGCCCCGCCGCTCACGGTCAAGGTCGGGGAGAGGAAAGAGCTTACAACAGCAAAAAGATGACGCGACCTGACGGCGCAGATCCACGGAGACAGCGGCGCTTCTACTACTGACGCTGCACCGACTAGCTCCGGCGACCCGGTGCGGCGGGCCTCTGAGGTGAGAAGACACGGCACGACGATGGAGAGAGCCGGTGTGCGCCGGTAGGGAGGGCGACAATGACGAGCGTAGTGCGCAGGGATGGTTGTGCGCGGCCGGCGAGGAGGGCAAGCGGGCGTGAAAATTTTTTGGCGGCTGACGGCGTAGTTTGGAATGAACGGGTGCTAGGACTTAGAAATTTTTGGGGGAAGCATTACACATATATAGCTTCCACATTTCTGGTGGCCGGTATCAACCACCGCCGTAGAAATGGTTTCACAAAGGCGGTTGTCATTGACGACCGCCTATAGAAATTGTTTGTACAGGCGGTGGTCAATACCGGCCGTGCAGTAGAAATGGTTTCTATAGGCGGTGTCAAAGACCACTCTTTGGTAGAAACAATTTTTCATTTTCTTTTTTTTTTCTTTATATGTATTTTGAGAAAAAATTTAAAAGCTTCAAAAATCATATCTTGACCAATATTGGTCCAAATTTAGTGAAACAAAGTTTTTTTGTGTTTCTCTTGAGTAGATCTATATGTTAAAAATATTAAACGCCATGTTTGAGATATTTTTATAAGTAGCTTTATTTAAAATGATTTAAATTGAATATAGGCCTCATATGTTGTTTAAAAATATGAAATTCAATGTTTGAGATCTTTGTTATATCTAGCTTTATTTAAAAAGCATTGAAGCTATTATTTTTTTTCTCTACACTAAATGGAAGAAAAAATACTGAATTACACCTTGATCCCACTGGGTTTTTTCATCAACATCCACCTCCATTCATAAAAAGCATAATTTAAAAGCATTTATATTTCATGGTAAAGACAGAGAATGGTACATAGCATAAGGTGTATATTGTAACATAAAAGGAATACGTGGCAAATATTAAATATAATCTAGGCAGGTACTATTCGTCCTAGTCCATCGTGGCGCACTCAGGGCAACGAACTCTGTGAGATGCTCCGCTCAACATTCCTTATCTTTACTGGATGGTCGTCTACAAAGAGAGACATGTCGCTAAACTCGTTAAATACATCCAGGTCATATACACCATCAACTCCTATAGCTTGTTGCTTTCTAGGGAAAACTATATGTTTTGGCTTGTCGGTACTTTTCTTCTGATCATTTTAAGATGTGATCTATTCAGCATAGAAGACCTAAGCAGCACGGCTAGCCATTATCCATGGATCATCTTTGTAGCCTACCTTACTTAGATCAAAAAATTCTGACCCCATAGTTGTCCACTATGACATATTTGTCTTCAACCCATTGACACTGAAACAAGGGACCTAAAATGTACCATAGTCTAGTTCCCATATATCCTCAACGAAGCCGAAGTATGTAGTTTCCTCACCAGTTTTAGAGTCTATGGCCTCGCATCAAATACCACTGTTTTGTGCCATGCTCTTTTGGTCCTTGGACTTGGTACAGAATGTGAAGCCACTAATGTCATAGGTTTACCATGTCGTGACCTGGCGTGATGGTCCAGATGCTAACACCTTGATGGTGCATTCCTCAAGTGTTTCCCCCATGCGGAATGTCATGGTCCCTTAGCCATGAGGTGAACCGAATCTTATGTTCCTTCATTAACCATTCATCTATGCAGCCATGATTATGTTTGTGAAGCTCATCAATGTGTTGTTTGATCAAAGGCTCTATTACAGGAGAGCGGATGTGCGATCTTTGTGATGTGCCTCAAGGACTATATTGTAATCTTGCGGGATGCATGATTTCTTTCCCATCCTCTCACTTCTATTACGCCAACCCTCGTGTTGTGATGGAGGCAAACCTATTGCAACCTGATCTTTTAGGACCCTGTTGTAGAATGGACCTCCGAATTCAATGGCCTCTTCGGTTAAGTACTCCTCTACCATGGACGCCTCAGGACGAGTACGAGTTGATAGATAACTACTTAGTATTGACATGAAACGCTCATACATCCACATCTCATACAAGTGCATGGGACCTAGTGCCTCTATTTGTGGAACCAAGTGCACCACAAAGTGAACCATCATATCGAAGAATGAGGGGGAAACACATCTCAAACTATGATAAAGTCTCCACTGCAAATTCTTGGAGAGACACAAACTCATCATGGTTAATCACTTTTTGTGAGATCCTGTTGAAGAAGTAGCACAACCGTGTGACTGAAACTTTTATCCACACCGGGTTTATAGCCCTGATGGCAATAGGCAGGAAAGTAGTCAACATGACATGACAATCATGTTAGTTATAGTTAGTGAGTGTAAGTTCTTTCATTGACACAATACTCCGTATGCTAGAGCAGAATCTAGATGGGACTTTCAAATTCTTCAACCACACACATCGCATGTTTCTCGTCATTGTTGAGGTTGTAGCTTGCGGCTAGGAGGTGGTACTTCCTATTTTCTAGCATAAAAGGGTGAAGTTCTTTTTTATGCCTAACTATACCATGTCCAAGCATAAATTTAATCCTTCCTTTATCTTGCCCTTCATCTCCAGCAAGGTGCCAATTAGGCTTTTAAACACGTTCTTCTGAACATGCATACCATCGATCGCGTGGCGTATGTCTAACTCGGCTAGTATGACAAATACTCAAAGAAAATAGACTTCTTCTTGAATGTAGCCCCCGGAGTTGGTTTGACATTCTTTCTTGGTTTTTCATCTTTTGTCTTCTTTTCAAAAACAAATTTGAGTTTACCGACTATGTTGAAAACTCTTTTTTGCCTTTTCTTGTTACGATGGAGTAGTAGATTGTAGTTCAATATTATTGTCAAAGTATTTATCCATCTTTTTTACGGGCGGTACTGTGTCCTTTTTTGATAAGTAGCGTCTATGCCTCATGTACACCATCTTCTTAGATGCATTAAAGGGACACATGCGTGGTTCCATCTATGCATACCACATAACCAAACTTTCCCTTAAATTGTCCCGATAATATGAAGAGAGCGGGGTAGTCGTTGATCGTAACAAAGATAATTGCTCTCAAGTGAATGATGATTTTTTGCGGTACTTTCGTCCAACATTTTAACACCTATTTCCCATAATATCTTCATGTCCTCCATTAAGGGCTCCAAGAAAATATCCAAGTCAACTCCAGGTTGTGTAGGGCCAGAGATAAGGATGGTTAGCATAAGGTACTTTAAACTACGCATCAACCATGAAGGAAGGTTGTAGATGGTGAGGATCACCGACCATGTGCTATGAGTGCTGCTCCTCTCAGCAAATAGATTCATTCCGTCGATTTTCGATTGCAAACCTAACATTTCTTAGTTCTTTTGTAAAGTCCTTATGGTTTTCATTAAAATCTTTCCACTTTTGTTGCCCATCTTTGGGTGCCAAAGCTTCCCATCGTCTTTGTGCTCATTAGAACCATGCCAGCTCATTAGTTGGGCATCCTCTAGGTTAGTGAACAAACACCTCAATCGATCGACTATAGGAAGGTACCACATCACCAAAGCATAATCTTTTTCTGCGCACAATAGTCTACTTCTTCTTTTTCTTTGCTGGTCGGTTTTGAACCACTCTTCTAGGTCTTTTATTGGGTCCTCTTTCGTTTCTTTCCTTTAGACATGAAGGCAGCATACTCTTCCTCCCTGTAGTCTTTATTTGTCTTGTACCTATTTGCACCACACTTTGGACAGCTGTCTAAGTCCTTATAATCATCTCCTCGATATAGGATACAGTGATTTCTACACGCGTGGATCTTCTCAACACCCATCGTCAGTGGACTAATTAGCTTCTTTGCATAGTACATGTTAGCAGGCACTTTATTCTCCTTTAGAAGCATATCTGCGATAATGCTCAAGAACGCATCAAAGCCAGCATCAGAAAGACTATATCTAGCTTTGCATACCAACAACTTTGGCTTAGACCGCAGCGTTGTGAACTCTTTGGTGCAGCCTTCAGACTCATCATACAAAGGCTCTTGTGCTGCCTTCATCAGGGCCTCCATACCTTTCATGAAGAACATTGATGGATCTTCCGCATGACGATGCAACATTGCCTCTAGAAAATCTGCATCTTCCGCAGCCATATTAGTTCTGAAGCCTTCATTTCCTCCAGTGAAATCTTGATCATGAACATTTGGCACAACATGTTTAGCGTCTAGACCATCAGTGTTAGGTTTTTGTGTATCGTGTACGAACTCAAACCCATCAACAAGCATATCTAGACCATCAGCATCGATGTTCACGGGGTTCCTAGTTGCATAAGGCGTAGAGCTACCCTCTCTATGCTTTGTCCAAATCAAATAATCCTTTATAAATCCTCAGCGGTCCAGATGAGAAAGGATTTGTTGAGTGTCATCAAATACAGCAATATTTTTGCAGTCCATGTATGGACAATGTATGTTGCGTCTTCTTTGTTCTGGAAGCATGGTTCTTAGTAGCATCAATAAACCTCTGCATCTCAGGTATGTATGATGGATCTAGTCTTAATAAATTATATATCTAGAATGACCTCTCCATCACCACCTGTACAAAACATACAATGAATAACAAGAAAATTATTAAATATGGGTTTATAGTTAGCGATAATATTGGCTAGGATTTAGGGTTTTGCTAGGGGTTTAGATAGGATTTAGTTAGGTATTATTAGCTAGAGAATATTAGCTAGGATTTAATTAGCTAGGGTTTAGCTAAGGTCTAGGGTTTAAGTGGGGTTTTAGCAAGAGTTTATGTAGGATATAGCTATGAATTATATTAGCTAGGATTTAAGGCTCATTTAGGTACTGAATTAATAAACCTAAGTTACATAATTAAAAAAACCTAATAAGCAGCATAATTAAAAAACCTAAATAACATAATTAAAAGACTAAAGTTGCATAACTAATAAACCAAAATAGAATAATTATAAAACACACCATACATGAAACATGGATAAAAAAGAGAGATTAAAGTAAAAAACCTAAGTAGCATATAATTAAAAAAACTAACAAAAAATCTATATTCCTCCCTCTACATAAATACACAAGAACACACCATTGATGGAATCTTGTATAAACTAGGTAAAATAAGAAGCAAACATGAAAAAGAGAGAGAGGAGAGACATTATCTAACCATCTTAAGCAACCTAATTAGAAGAAATAAAGACAAGAAGCTAGGTATTCTTCTTTCGCATTTATGGTGAAACTCTAGATCTAAAAAGTGGCTCAAATTGAGCAAGAACGAGCAAATTGAGCCAATAGGAACATGAGCTAACCTTTTATAGCAACCTCCTTCCAAGAAATGAAGATCAAAACCTTCCCTCTTGTATTTTGGCAAATCTGGACCTCCAAAATCGCCTCCAATGGAAGGTGGTTGCGAGCTACTGATTGGCGAGGGGGTAAAAGAAGGGGTATTTATACAAGATAAATCACAAGCAGTTAGTACAACAAACCACCTATGAAAAACAGCTTCCATAGTCGGTTGGCTTAATGCAACCGCCTGTGTAAACGTTAAACACAGGCAATTGAGTTAA